>ML408469.1:0-17415 GCA_005239525.1 Nicotiana knightiana | reverse complement strand
GCATATTGTGAACTGATGATTTTATTTTATGTGTTTCTCACTGCTTAGACTTGATTTATTTCCATTGCTACTGAGTTGGCGTACACACATTACTCCATGCACCCCTGTGTGCAGATACAGGTGCTGATACTGAGCGTTATCCATCTATTCCGTGTGGAGCTGGAGTTCGGGACATAGAGGTAGGTGTTCAACGTCCGTAGCATCTCTGTTTTCCCTTCTTATGTTGTACCTAGTTATTCGTCTCGAGGTTTTGTATCATAATAGTAGAATTTTTGGTATATTCCTTAGATGCTCATAACATGTTGACTCCGGGTCTTGGGAGTAGTTTTAGACTGTTTAACTTTTTCTTTTGCTTAATAGATTCAGTAATTTATTTACGTTTATGAAATGTTGAAAAGTGAGTATTGGAGAGAAACTGTAAATATGTGATTGTTGGCTAGCCTAGTTCCACGATAGACGCCACACAGTCGGTTTAGGATTTGGGTCATGACAAATTGGTATCAGAGCCTAGGTTACATAGGACTCAACAGTCATGAGCAGGTTTAGTAGAGTCTTGCGGATCGGTACGAAGACGTCTGTACTTATCTTCGAGAGGCTACAGAAACCTTAGGATCAATCTCATTTTTCTTGAATTCTGTCGTGCCATTTTGTTAATTCTGGAAATCTAAACTTCTGTCGTTTTCTTCTCTCACAGATGGCGAGGACTCGCGCTACCAATCAGGGTGATCAACCATCAGCTAGACCAGCGAGAGGTCAAAGCTGTGGTAGAGGTAGGGGCCAGCCCGTGCAGTATCCAGGGCAGTACCCGTTGATCCCTCTACTGTTCAAGATCAAATTCCCACCGCAGATGCTCCAGCGGACAGGCTCAGGCACCGGCAATGCCTATTGTTATTCTGGGTCTTTAGGAGACCTTGGCTCAGATCTTGACTGTGTGTACCACCCTTGCTCAGGCAGTTGCCGCTACTTCTCAGGCCGGGTGAGGCAGTCAGACTCAAGTTGCCCGGACACCTGAGCAGGTTACTCAGGTCCATCAGACACCGAGGGTGGTTCTAGACCAATCGGTTGCTCCAGTTCGGGACTTCGTGGTTCCAGCTATGCCAGAGGACGAGCAACGTAGACTGGAGAGGTTTAGTAAACTTCAGCCTTCGACATTCAGTGGTGCTAAGGGCGAGGATGCCCAGGGTTTTCTGGATAAGTGTTAGAGGATGCTGCATACTGCTGGGATTCTGGAGACTAGTGGGGTCTCGTTTGTTACTTTTCAGTTTTCTGGTGCTGCTTTCACTTGGTGGAGTCTTTTGAGAGGCGTAGGCCTGTTGGTTTAGCACCCCTCACCTAGCAGCAGTTCTCCACTATCTTCGTAGAGAAGTATGTACCCCAGTCTCACAGGGAGGAGCAATGCAGACATTTTGAGCAGCTGTGTCAGGAGGAGCTATCAATGACACAGTATGAGATGTGGTTTTCGGAGTTGGCTCGTCATGCCACCAAGTTGGTCCCTACTGATAAGGAGAGGATTAGGAGGTTTGTGGATGGCCTCACTTACCAGCTCCACCTTTTCATGACTCAGGAGAGGGTATCATATGCTACATTCGAGTAGGTTATTGATATTGCTCGAGATATTGAGTCGTTTCACCGCCAGGAGAGGGAGGAGAGGGAGGCCAAGAGGCCTCATGGATCGGGTGGTTCTAGTGGTGCTCCTTCCCAGGGACAATTTCAGCATGGTAGAAGTCGTTCATTCAGGCCTCCTCAATCAGTCCGCGTAACCTATAATGGTGCATCTTCGGGGCATGGTCCCCACGGTTCTCCTCCAGGACGTTCTTCATTCGGTACCCTCCTAGCTCAAAGTGCAGCTCGAGCACCACCAGTTCAGAGTTCCTCTATGCATGATTTTTCTAGTGGCCATTCTGGTGCCAGGGGTTTCTATCAGTCCCCGTCTCCAGCTCTAGGGAGTTGATTTGAGTGCGGCGAGTTTGGGCACATGTAGAGGCAGTGTCCCCATCATTCTGGTGGTTCTTCTTAGTAGAGGGGCCAGCCGTCGACTTCAGCTCTAGTTACTTCACCTTCCGCCCAGGCAGCCAGGGGTGGTAGTCAATCAGCTAGAGGTCGCCCTAGAGGGGGGAGGTCGAGCAGGTGGAGGTCAGGCCCGTATGTATGCATTTCCATCTAAGCCAAATGCTTTGGCCTCCGATGCAGTGATCGCAGGTATTGTCTTAGTCTGTCACCGAGATGCTTTGGCTTTATTTGAACCTGATTCTACATATTCCTATGTTTCATCATATTTTGCCCATTTTTTGGATATGCCCCGTGAGTCTTTAGTTACGTCTGTTCATGTGTCGACTATGATGGACGATACTATTGTTGTGGACCGTGTGTATCAGTCGTGTGTGATATTTATTGGGGGTCTGGAGACCCGAGTGGGCCTACTGTTACTCAGCATGGTCAATTTTGATGTGATATTGGGCATGGATTGGTTATCTCTGTGTCATGCTGTTCTTGGCCAAGATGTCTAAGGGTTGAGTGGAGAGGTTCTTCTGAGTATGTGCCTAACAAGGTGATTTCCTACCTGAAGGCCCAGCGCATGGTTGAGAAGGGGTGTTTATCTTATCTGGCTTTTGTGAGGGATGTTAGTGGTGAGACTCCCGCTATTGATTCGGTTCCTGTGGTCCGTGACTTTCCGGACGTGTTTCCTACAGACCTACCAGGCATTCCACCTGACAGGGACATTGACTTTGGTATTGACCTGGTGCCAGGCACTCAGCCTATTTCTATTCCACCTTATCGTATGGCACCAGCGGAGTTAAAGGAATTAAAGGAGCAACTTCAGGAACTCCTAGATAAGGGGTTCATTCATCCTAGTATGTCATCTTGGGGTGCACCGATGTTGCTTATAAAGAATAAGGATGGTTCTATGCGTATGTGTATTGATTATCGACAGCTGAACAGGGTTACGGTGAAGAACCGGTATCCTTTGCATCGTATAGATGACTTGTTTGACCAGTTGCAGGATGTCAGGGTATTTTCCAAGATTGACTTACGTTCCAACTATCATCAGTTGAAGATTCGGGGGCCAGACATTCCGAAGATTGTTTTCAGGACTAGATATGGTCATTATGAGTTTTTGGTTATGTCATTCGGGCTGACCAATGCCCAGGCAGCCTTTATGCACCTGATGCAGTGTATTCCGACCTTATCTGGATTCTTTCGTATCGTGTTTATTGATGATAGCTTGGTGTATTCTCAATCTCAGGAGGATCATAAGCAGCATTTGAGAGTTGTGCTTCCGACCTTGAGGGAGAAGAGATAGTATGCAAAATTTTCAAAGTGTGAGTTTTGGCTTGATTCAATACCGTTCTTGGGGAACGTGGTGTCCAGTGAGGGTATTCAGGTTGACCCAAAGAAGATAGAGGCAGTACAGAGCTGGCCTAGACCGTCATCAACTATCGAGATTCGCAGTTTCCTTGGTTTGCAGGGTACTATTGCCGTTTAATAGAGGGATTTTCATCTATTGCAGCAAATATGACCAGGCTGACCCAGAAGGTTGCTCAGTTCAGGTGGACTGAGGAGTGTGAGGAGATCTTTCATAAGCTCAAGTCAGCTTTGACTACAACTCCGGTATTGATTTTTCCTACGGGTTCAGGTTCTTATACAGTTTACTGTGACGCCTTGAGAGTTGGCCTTGGAACGGTTTTGATGCAGGATGGTAGGGTGATTGCTTACGCGTCCAAATAGTTGAAGGTTCACGAGAAGAATTATCCAGTGCATGATATTGAGCTAGCAACTATTGTCCACGCCTTGAAGATTTGGCGTCATTATTTGTATGGGGTGCATTGTAAGATTTTCACTGATCACCATAATTTGCAGCATCTGGTTAAGCAGAAGGATCTGAATTTGTGTCAGAGGAGGTGGTTGGAGCTTCTCAAGGATTATAACCTCACAATTTTATATCATCTGGGGAAGGCCAATGTAATGGCCGATGCCCTGAGTCGCAGAGCGGAGAGTTTGGGGAGTCTAGCCTACCTTCCAGTAGCACAACGACCATTAGCACTTGATGTTCAGGATTTAGCGGGTCAGTTGGTTAGATTGGATCTATTAGATCCCCCGCGGGTATTGGCTTGTGTAGCCTCCAGGTCTTCTCTTTATGATCAGATTAGAGCACGCCAGTATGAAGACCCACACTTGCTCGTTCTTCAAGACAGGGTCCATCGCAGTGATGCCAGGGATGTGGTTATCGGTGATGATGGGGTCATGAGGATGCAAGGCTGGATTTGCGTGCCCAATATGGATGGACTTCGAGATTTGATTCTAGCTGAGGCCCATAGTTCGCAGTATTCCATCCATCCGGGTGCCGCAAATATGTATCAGGATCTGAGACAACATTATTGGTGGAGGCGGATGAAGAGGGATATTGTTGAGTTTGTGGCTCGGTGTCTCAGCTGTCAACAGATCAAGTATGAGCACCAGAGACCAGGTGGATTGCTTCAGAGATTAGATATTCCGGAGTGGAAGTGGGAGCGAATCACCATGGACTTTGTAGTTGGGCTCCCACGGACTTCGAGGAGGTGTGATGCTATATGGGTTATTGTGTATCGGCTGACCAAGACCGGGCACTTCATTCTGTTGGTACTAGTTATTCTTCGGAGCGGTTAGTTGAGATTTACATCAGGGAGATTGTCAGATTGCAAGGGGTTCCAGTTTCTATCATTTCTGATAGAGGTACTCAGTTCACATCTCAGTTTTGGAGGGCCGTGCAGAGGGAGTTAGGTACTCAGGTCGAGTTGAGCATAACATTTCATCCTCAGACCGACGGGCAGTTGGAGCGTACTATTCAGATTTTGGAGGATATGTTGCGTGCCTGTGTCATTGATTTTGGGGGTTCATGGGACCAGTTTCTGCCACTCGCGGAGTTTGCATATAATAATAGTTATCAATCGAGTATCCAGATGGCTCCGTATAAAGCTTTATATGGTAGGAGGTGCAGATCTCTGGTTGGTTGGTTCTAGCTGGGCGAGGCTAGGCTATTGGGCACAGACTTGGTTCAGGATGCGTTGGGTAAGGCGAAGTTGATTCAGGAGCGGCTTCGCATGGCGCAGTCTAGGCAAAAGAGTTATGCAGACCAGAAGGTCCGAGATGTGTCTTTCATGGTTGGGGAGAAGGTGTTGCTGAAGGTGTCACCCATGAAGGGTGTTATGAGGTTCGGGAAGAGGGGAAAGCTGAGTCCTAGGTTCATTGGGCCATTTGAGGTGCTTCAAAGGATTGGAGATGTGGCTTATAGACTTGCCTTGCCTCCCAGCTTATCGAGTATTCATACGGTGTTCCATGTTTTGATGCTCCGGAAGTATGTTGGAGACCCGTCTCATGTTTTGGACTTCAGCAAGGTTCNGGCGCACATGTCGGATGACGAGTATGTGGCGTGCACTGATTTTTGGATTGGACTTGGTCCTCTCCGCGGCAACTATTGAGTTGCGTATTTTTACTCTAAATCATATGTTAAATCGTGTTCTAAAAACTATTTCTATATTTGGGCTATAAGCCATGTTTGGGGCCTCGTGCCGACTTGTTTAGACCCTTGGGGGATTTTAATGTTATTTTCCTCACTGTGTTGACTTATGATTTACACTCAGTCATGTTATGTTTAACTGGTTTCGAAACTCAGCCTTATTTTCACTATTTTGAGATATAAAATGATGTTTTGGGTCGAGTACCCCGTTTTTACTGATATGCCCGAGGGGCTTTTGAGAGTTTCTGATTGAGTAGGCCAAGGGCCTGATTGTGAGGATATGATATGCCACGAGGTGGCTTGATATTAGCTCTTAGGCTGAAGGAGTCCTCCGGAGTCTGTACACACCCCCAGTGAGCGCAGGTACCTACTAAGTGCGAGTGACGAGTGACTGAGAGGCATGAGTGACAGTGAGGTTTCCCGAGGGGCTGATACTGAGTGGCTGTGAGGTATGCTGAGTGATTTTTTGCCCGAGGGGCGATTTATGATTCATGTTTTTGCCCGAGGGGCTATTTATGATATTTCATTTTACACTAAATTATTCATGTATTTTTATTTCTGAAATTGTTGGAAAACACATTTTTCAAAGGCTTTTACTGAAGTTGGATTTTAAGGCCTGTTGATTTCATAAATATATATACACACCGTTGGAAAGAAAGGTTGTGCATATTGTGAACTGATGATTTTATTTTATGTGTTTCTCACTGCTTAGACTTGATTTATTTCCGTTGCTACTGAGTTGGCGTACTCACATTACTCCCTGCACCCCTGTGTGCAGATACAAGTGCTGATACTGAGCGTTAGCCATCTATTCCGTGTGGAGCCGGAGTTCGGGACATAGAGGTAGTTGTTCAGCGTCCACATCATCTCTGTTTTCCCTTCTTATGTTGTACCTAGTTATTCGTCCCGAGGTTTTGTATCATAAGACTTTTTGGTATATTCCTTAGATGCTCGTAGCATGTTGACTCCGGGTCTTGGAAGATATTTTAGACTGTTTAACTGTTTGTTTTGTTTAACAGATTCAGTAATTTATTTACGTTTATGAAATGTTGAAAATGAGTTGGAATTTGGAGAGAAACAGTAAATATGTGATTGTTGGCTAGCCTAGTTCCACGATAGGCGCTATCACAGCCGGTTTAGGATTTGGGGCCGTGACAGTTTTCCTTTATTATTTCTTACTGATTTTACTTACCCGAAAATTTAGGGTTTTGATTCTTCAAAATCAAACCAAAATATGGTTCAAACGTTAATTATTTCCGTCTATATGTCTTTTATTATAGCTCTTTGTATTTCTACCTATTTTCCACTTACATTAATTTAGAGTTCTTGATTATTTAATTATTTTTCCTTTAATGTTTCTGTCTATCTGTCTCTATGATTCTCTCCACTGATTGTTGATTAATTTTACCCCAAAATTAGGGTTTTGAAATCTTTACAGAGATTTCAGTCCTTCCTTTTCTAGTATGGTATTGATATTTTCTTTTTGGTTCGATTTACCTGTTCTCATTATTCTCTTACCTTATTTGATCCGACATTTTGAATATTGATTGATTCTGTATAATACCTTCCCTAATTTAAGTAATACTTGCCTGATTATATGTTGTTATGTTCTGTTAATTGATTGAAGTCGATCCTAAATTAATTATGGAATTATTTTCATTCCTTAATTGTGTATGATTGACTTATTACCTTATTTGTCTACTTAACTCAGTGCTATTTAAACCCCTTCTGCCTCTCCCCTTAGACAGACTCGAACTCTCATACTCTCACTAAAACTTAAGCTCTCTCTTGTTCTCTTGTGTTCTGATTTCTGTGCTATACGTCTCTTGTTTTGGCCGGCTGAAAGACAAGGCCAAATTACTCTGGAACTTAACTTCTATTGCACATTTACTTTCTTTCTTCTCAATTGATATGCCCTAACCCTTACAATTTCATTATCTATGCTTTGCTTGACTAGTCTGTTTCAATTCCCGTTATGACTTTGTCTGTCATGCCCCGAAATCCTACAATCGGGCCGTGATGGCGTCTAACATTGAACCCGCTAGACAAGCCAACATGTACAATTAAACTAGCATGATAACCTCGAATCAATAGAACAAGCTAAAGCAGTTCACAACTTAACAGCAGAAATAAAATATAGTTCAAAACTAAGTAAAGACAATATGATACATCGACGCATAATTTTCCCAAAACTTGGAGTCACATACTCACGAACTGTCTATAAGAGTGCTAAATACAAAGTCTGAAAGGAAATACATGACTATCTCTGAAACTAGAGGAAAAAACAAGACAAAAGCGAAGACATGGGGATGGGAGAGACGCCAAGGCCCACGAACGCCAGCGGGTATACCTTGAAGCCTCTATGATAAGCTGGAAGACACTCCCACTAATGTCCTCTGGGTCCGGCTGCGTAATTTGAACAACATAAAGAAGTGCTGTTGTAGCATCAGTACAACTGACCCCATATACTGGTAAGTGCCTAGCCTAACCTCGGTGAAGTAGTGACGAGGCTAGGACCAGACTACGAAGTAAACCTGTGCAATTCAAATATATATATATATATATATATATATATACACACAACGGAAAAGAAATACAGGAAGTAATCAATCAATAAGGGAAGGGGAACATGCTGTGGGGTGATAGCAGTTTCATATAAGAAATCTTCAACAAAGAAAGAAACAACAAGGCCAGAGTATCAATAAGGACCAGAATATCAATGCTTGCATGGCATCACCCTTCGTGCTTTTACTCTCGTCCTCACTATGCAATGTATAATGTAATCAATGTAAATCATGGCACGACATCACCCTTCGTGCTTTTACTCTCTTTCCTCACAGTATAATCAATGAATATTGGTACGGAATGGTACATCATACGGCACGACATCACCCTTCGTGCTTTACACTCTTTTCTCACAATATCAAACAATGCACGGCATCACCCTTCGTGCTTTAACACTCTTCCTCACCATAGCAAACAATGCACGGCATCACCCTTCGTGCTTTAACACTTTTCCTCACCCAAACAACAATAAAAAACAAGGGCAAGGGAGTAAACAGAATAGAAATAGAAATCCCAGCAAGGGAACAATAACAGTAATCTCAACATCCCAATAAGGGAGACAATATCAAACAATGCACGACATCACCCTTCGTGCTTTATCACTCTTCCTTACCATAGCAAACAGTGCACGACATCACCCTTTGTGCTTTAACACTCTTCCTCACCCAAACAACAATCGCAAACAAGGGCAAGGGAGTAAACGGAATAAAAATAGAAATCCCGGCAAGGGAACATCAATTAAACAATTAAATCCCGGCAAGAGAACAATAACAGTAATCTCAACATCCCAGCAAGGGAGATAATCACTAACACATCAATGACCCGGCAATGGTATATTTTAGTAACTCTTCCTCTTTCTTTCACTTTCATTTCATAATTTAATCTATTACTTGAGCCAATGCTCCAAAGGATTCAATTGTCTCATATATCTTCACCATTCGTGTTACAACTTGAGCCAACACTCCTCGAAGTTTAAAGATCACAATTCTCTTCACATCTCTTTACAACATATAGAAATCATCAGTTAAGCATGGAAGTTACAACAAACTCAGAATATTCGCAATATAAAGACTCACGGTCATGCTAGACACCAANACTCAACTCCTATTCCCTCAAGCTAAGGTTAGACCAAACACTTACCTCGGGTCCAAAATATAGCAATCAACCCTCTAACACCGCCTTTCCTTTAGAATTCAACTCCGGAATGGTATTATCTAGACATAATCAACTCAAGTATATCAATAAGGATTCAATGATTCAATTACATAGCCTAATTACCTATTTCCATGCATTTTTCCAAAATAACAAAATTCGACCCCGGGCCTGCTTGGTCCAAACACGAGGCTCGGACCAAAACCATGTCACCCATTCACCCACGAGCCCGAATATATAGTTTGTTTTCAAATTCGACCCCAAAACGAGGTCTTAATCAAGAAAATTCAAAAGGGCCTAACTCTACCCAAATTCCAATTTTCTACTCTAATTTGCATGTTTTAGGCTTAGTAATTCATTAGATATAGATGAAAAATGAAGGAAACGAGTTAAAATTTACTAACCCAAGAAGTTTTGGTGAAGGAAGGCTTCAATGGACGCCTAAGGGCCTTGGAGAAGAAGAAGTTCGTAATGATTTATGAAAATCCCGTAGCTACTGGTTCTGGAAATATTTATATACCACTGGGCAAACGCGAAGGGTAGACTGGGCAAGCCACTGTGTTCGAGGAAGGGAGAACGGGAACGCGAACGCGAAGAGTAAAAAGTGTGGGGTCCAGAAGTTGACTTACACGAACGCGTGGGACATCATGCGAACGCGATGAGGGGGACCTGTAAAGCTACGCGTTTGGGTCAACTGTACGCGAACGCGAAGAGGAAAAGAGGGCTAAGCCCTCAGGGTCAAATAACCCTACGCGTTCGCGAGGGAATGGATGCGAACGCGATAAAGGAAAATCTTAAAGCTTCGCGAATGCGGAGGAGGGGTCGCGAACGCGAAGAACAAATGGACCTGCAACTGCTGAAGCCAAAAACCAGCAATCTTCCTAAGTTCAAAATCACTCCGAGACACCTCCGAAACACTCCCAAGCCCTCAGGGCTCCTAAAAAATAACATGCACTGACTCAACAACATCCGACGAACTTAACAGTGCGATCAAATCGCCAATATAACATCAAAATCAACGAACCAAACCTCAAAATCACTAGTTTTCCTTCAAACTTCATAAACTTTCAAATTTAGGGTTTTAAGTCCGAAACACGTCTAACGACGTCCAATTTCAACCAAACTTCACAGAAATATCTTAAACCACATATAAGGCTTGTACCGGGCGCCAGAACCAAAATACGGGCCCGATATCAACACATTCTAACCAATTTTCAGCTCACTTTTCTTTATAAATTTCAGAAAAATAATTTTACTCAAAAATTTATTTCTCGGGCTTGGGACCTCGGAATTAGATTCCGGGCATACGCCCAAGTCCCATATTTTCCTACGGACCCACCGGGACCGTCAATTCACGGGTCCGGGTTCGGGTCCGTTTACCCAAAATGTTGATCAGAGTCAAATTTACTCATTCTAATATCAAATTTTAGCATTTTTCATAGAATTTCATATTTAAACTTTTTGGCTACGCACCCGGACTGTGCACGTAAATCGAGACAACTACAAATGAGGTTTTCAAGGCCTCGAAAGTACGGGATGGGTAATAAAATAGGTGATGACCCTTTGGGTCGTCACACTATCCTCTATATGATTCTATGACTTCATTTAGAAATTGTTAACTTAAGACTAAGTTATTTCGAATAATATGAATCCTCTCATAGGTTAGTCTAAGGTTCAATTTGTTTCATGCTATTGTTTGTTAATTCTATACCTATTCTCAACTTTGCACACTATGAACATGTAATCAATCAATTTGTTGCTTAACTACCCTGCCCTGTCTGTTTATTTCATGTATCTGGACAACTCAACTGTTTTGCCTAACTGCTTCTGTGATAAGTACTAGTCTAAATATTTAACTTCACTAGACTTCAATTTATTTGAGTTATGTGTTTGAGCATGAATTCTGTTTGTCTTCTTGATGCAATTATGCCTGAAACTCTATGTTCTGAATCCTGTTTCTTCTGAAATCCAACTGTTTTAGAACCTGCCCCTTCTCCCTTTTATGTACTAATTTAAAAACCCCACTCCTAGTCCATTAGGTTCTCAACCACCCCAGTGTGAGCACTGCCCAGAGTCCACATGAGACTCCTCTGAAATCTGATACACTGGGGGCTGGTTTTCCAATCTCTAATGAATTGCTTTCGGAATGTGTGTTTCTGGTGTGAGCATTGCTCGGCATCCCTGAGGCCCTTGGGAACTTTGACACATTGGAAACCTATTTCCAATGGACTGTGGAGGAATCACTGTGTTGTTGTTATGGTGGAAGGCCTGGTTCCCAGGTTTATTTGGGCCTATGAAGGCTCCCTATAGTGTAACTATTACCATTATGTAATTCATTTGATATTCTGGCCTGTAATAACTCTGTAATAACAGATTTGGGGATATTTAGTGAAGCTGGAGCTTTTTACTTATATCTTTTGTTAAAATTGGGTAGAAATCCTGCCTATAGGATTTAAATATGCTGATTAAACTATGTGAGTACCATTCTGTGTTAAGAAATCTTGTCTATAGGACTTTCACGATCATTTTGATTATGTAATTTACATTTGTGTACTAGAGATCCTGCTTATAGGACTTTTGTTTAATTCTGTACATTAGAAATCATGTTCATAGGATCTATACATGTTTTCAATAAATGTGCATTAGCAATCATGCCTATAGGACCTTGTTGTTTGAGCTAATTATCCTTCCTGGCAATCTGTTTAATTTCTGCCCATATACAATTAATAGATATCATGCCTATAGGACCTTGTTGTTTGAGCTAATTATCCTTCCTGGCAATCTGTTTAATTTCTGCCCATATACAATTAATAGATATCATGCCTATAGGACTAAAAATCAGTTTCAAACTTAGAAATCCTGCCTATAGGGTTTAAATCAATCCAGCAATAGAAATCATGCTTATAAGGTTTAAGTCAATTCATCATTTAGAAATCATGCATATATGACTAAAAATCAGTTTCAAACTTAGAAATCATGCCTATAAGGTTTAAGTCAATTCATCATTTAGAAATCATGCTTATAAGGTTTAAGTCTATTCAGCAATTAGAAAGCATGTCTATAGGATTGAAAAAGGAATAAGACATGTCTTTATAAGTTAAAATCAATACTACACTTAGAAATCATGTCTATAGGTCTATAAATAACAAGCTCGTAGAAATCATGCCTATAGGATCATGTTGGTCGATTCTGAATTCATTCTCTACCGTCAATCACTTAGGCAATAGATCTGTAGGACTTAATAATGATTTTGGATTTATAATTGTGACATATTACTCCCTGAAGTGCCCAGATTCATGCTGAATAAAATAAGTAGGCAAACAAATAGGTCTTAATGCTCTCCTTAATAAAACTGTCTCTGCACTCTGTTTTCTTACATAGATATCCTGCCTATAGGATCCCAAAGTTAATAAAGTTTGTTGATTCAATTGCATGCTTTTGTTGTCTATGTGTGGAGGTCAATATGAGCCCATACTTGTTCTTTATCTGAAAATCCTATTTGTTTTTGTTTGTCGCCTAGATTTTACATTTTTAAGTAACATAGGTTGGTCTAGAACTATCCCAAATAGAGGTCCTAATACCTCTAGGGCCATAGGCAAGGGACGGGTAGTGCACGCATAAGGAACGAACTTGAATCTACTAGAACACTTAGGTAAAAACTTAAAGATAGTAATTAGGTAGTAAGGAGATGATAGTCTGTGCTCTAATGCTATGAGTAACATCTCGACTTGAGGGAGTTACAAAGTATTGCATGGAATGATCCTATAGGCTAAAAAAATTAGGACCCTCCCCCTCATACTCCTGTTTAAAATAAACTAAATATGGTATTTGTCCAAATTATTTTCCTTCCCTTTTTAGACTAATTCACTTAATTTAAGTTCGGTCGGGACCCACTGTTGTGGACCTCCAGGGGTGCCTAACACCTTTTTCTCAAGGTAATTTGAGCCCTTACTCGATCTCTGTTGATGTAAATTGGTTATATAAGTTAATTGCTCTAGGTTCCCTAACGCACCTTAATCTGTTAGGCGGCAACTCTTCCAATTCCTTAAACCCATCCCGAAAAAGGAGTTGTCCAAAAAATGTCGAAACCTGATTTTGCGAGAAAAAGGGGGCGCGACATGCATATCTGTCTTATTTGCCCAGGCATAACGCAGTTTATAAGGGCATTATATACCTTAACGTCTAGAACATACGTTAAGGTATAGCGCTCTTTAAAAGAGCGTTATATATAGATATGTATTTCTTTTTTTTTACCCGTATTTTCGTCATACTTGTCAAAAAGAACCACAAATAGGTTCTGATGATTGAAGGGAAGGTGCCTTTCTTGGTGGAAAGATAGTGAAATTGTACATTAATTTGGGGGTTGTTGTGAATGGGACCCACTGCTCTTAATTCTTCTTTTTTGGTGTCTTCCTTTGTACTGTACTATCTTTTGTGACTACAACTGAATGAATGAAGTCACATGTGAGATGATCTAACATTCTTTTTAAATTAAGGTTCTAACTCTTTTATAAAGATTTAAGTTACACTTTTTCGGGCTATTTTATATGACATATTATCATTTTAGTCAGTTTTAGAAAATAATATTTTTCTATACTTAATTATAATTTAATTCTAAAATATTCATTATAAACCTTAATAGGGTTAATATAAATTTTGTAACATTTTCTGATTTTTTAATAATCGTCAATTAGAAGGAGACATTTTCTCTATTTTTGTTATAGCTATTGCAACCACTGAAGCAGCCATTGGACTGGCTATTGTTTCATCAATTTACCGTAACAGAAAACCAACCCGTATCAACCAATAAAATTTGTTGAATAATTAGTATTAATAATTTGGATTCTAGTATTGATAAATTGATTTTAATTAGCATTTTTGCTACGTAAGGTGTGATCTTGTTTGCAAAACATAAGAAATCAAAGTATTTTGGCCCTCTCTCATATCTCAGTAAAATGCCCACCGTAACCCAGCAGATAAAGTAAATTACATAGTCCAGGGATTGGCGACTTACACGTCCCAAAATGGAGACTATCGGGTAAATTCAATATAATATACGCCTGTTGGTATTCCATCCTTCCTTCTCCTTTCAGGACCTATTCGAAAGAGAATCCAATACTTCTTGGTCGTGAATATCTGAACTGGTTGTTTCCTGTTCAAGAATTTTTATTTAGGCAGTTCATACCATCCATACATAGTGTTTTGATCTAAGATTTCAATTCTTTATAGTCATTCAAATATATTTGGCATATTTTTTATCATAAATTTCATAAGTCTTTCTTTCTTAAATTTCGTGTCTAGTCAAACACTATCACAAAAATCGGAACAGAGAGAATATATATTTTGATAGTGTAAAAACTTTTGCAGAACAAGTATATTTTAATAAGGTGAAAGAACTTAGAAGTCGTTTGGTAGGATGCATTAGATAACATAATGCATGCATTAGTTTTGTGTATTAATAATACCTTGTTTGATATACTTTTTGAATCTATACATTAATTATGCAAGCGTTAGTTATACACTCTATTTGGGGTTATCATATGCATAACTAATGCATAAGAAACCATGGTATAAACAATGAAATGAGTTTTAATGCATGCATTAGCTTAGTTAAAGACAAAATAGTCCTTCAAAATTTATGCTTGATTAAAATATACTATTATATTAATACAAGTTTGAAATAATTCAAGAAAGTGAGAAATAAAGTTATATCCCCAGTAAATAAATAAATATTTAGCATATTTTCTTTTTTAAAAATAAATATTTAGTTCTATACTACAATATAGGTGGACAAATCAAATAATTTTATTTAAAACCTTTTTCTTGTAAAAACATTCCTCAATATATGTTTCTTATAAAAAGATAAAGTGATGAACTGGTGACGAGGGTATTTTTGTAAACAAATAATTTTTTTAGAAATTGTGCAATGCTTTAATACTTCAAACCAAACAATGGATAAGAAATATGTTATCATAACTAATGTAAGCATAACTAATAACAATATTACTAATACACCCTATTTAGTATTATTCTTATACACTCTACCAAATGATCCCTTATGTTCATTGATTGTGTAACAATTAGAGTTTAAGTTTATTGATTGGGTATAGATTTGTATACAATCAGATTAAGTTAAATTACAATTACATGTAATTTGTCATAACAAATCTAATAAGATAATTTGAAATATATAGTAAGTAATACACTACTTTATTTAATTAGACTGCGCGATATTGTTATACACTATATTTTCATTTTTACTCTGTCAGTGGATGTGTACAGGCGGACCCATGATTTGAAGATTGGGGGTGCACTTTTGCAGTTAATCAAAATTGCTTTGTATATCGAGTGTCACTACTAAATATCATTATTTTAAAAAACATTTACATATATACACAAAAATTTTGCCGAACTCTCTGAGTGTCGATTACCCCTCTAATTACTACATAGGTATGCCTTTGTCAGGATGTGCATATAATTCAGAATACGTCAATTTGGGGAGATGAGCATTAAACTGATTTCAAATAACAAAAGAGAATCTTAGTGACTAGACGGAGCATGGGAAAAGGTAAAACAAAAAGGAAAGAAGAGAAATTGAAGGAAAGAGACGGGAAAAAGAAGAAGAAAGCCAAGTTGTAGTACATGTTTCTGATTGCTTCTAAAATCAGCTTATTTTGAGAAGTGTTTTTGTCAAAAGTACTTTTCTGAAGTATTTTGTGTTTGGCTACTTATACCTGTTTGGCCAAGCTGCAAAAATCAGCTTATTTTGAGAAGTGCTTTTTCTCAAAAGTGTTTTTCTCAAAAGTACTTTTGGTGAGAAGCAGTTTGTGTTTGGTTATTAATTTGAAAGCATTTCTGAGCAGCAATTAGTGTTTGGCAAAGCTTTTTAAAACTACTTCTAAGTGTATTTTTCTAAAAATGTGCTTTTTAAAAAAGTATTTGTAATGACCCAGCTGGTCGTTTTGACAGTATTAGCCCCGAACCCCTATTTAGTGCTCCCTCTATTTCATTTAGTTTTTGGTTTCAGAGTAAAATGGGACACATAGCCCCTAAATTGGAAGTTTAAGTTCTAGGAATTGACCGTAGTTAGAATTGTGTGACTGAATGCAGCTTTGACTATTGCAATAGCTCCGTAGGGTGATTTTAGTCTTAGAAGCGTGTCTGAATGTTTATTTGGAGGTCCATAGGTCATTTCAGCGTCAATTGGCGAAAATTGGATGATTTTTGGAAAGTTTGACGGGGAGTGGACTTTTTGATATCGAGGTGGGATCCCGATTCTGGAAGTTGGAGTAGGTCCATAATGTCAATTATGACTTGTGTGCAAAAATTTGAGGTCAATCAGACTTGATTTGATAGGTTTCGGCATTAGATGTAGAAGTTAGAAGTTTATTAGGCTTGAATCGATGCGCAATTCGTGTTTTTAGCGTTATTTGATGTGATTTGAAGGCTCGACTAAGTTCGTATGATGTTTTAGGACTTGTTAGAGTGTTTGGTTAAGGTCCCCAGAGCATTGAGGTGGTTTCGGATGGTTAGCAGATCGAGTTGAAGCTTAAAGAATGGCTGAAGTGCACCAGTTCTGGTGCAATCACACCTGCGCAAGTTTGACCGCAGGTGCAAGCTTGCAAAAGCAAGCGGGCAAGCACAGAAATGAGGCTGAAGAGGGTGGCCGAATTTTTTGCACGATGTGTTCTTCAGGAATTATATCCCTTAGAGTCTTAAAGATGTATGGCGTGCAGAGTTTGAGCAGTTGCGCCATGGTTCCATGACCGTGTCAGAGTATGCGGTTCGGTTCAGTGATTTGGCTAGGTATGCACCAACCTTGATTGCTACTATTCGGGAGCATGCTCGTCGATTTATTCGGGAGATGGACATCACATGCCAGCAGGTGGTGGGGATCTCTAGGAGATTGGAGGGTATGTTGAATCAAGATAGAGAGGAGAGAGAGGCCAAGAGATCTCGAGAGTCTGGCACATACGTGGTGCACGTCGCCCAGTTGCAGCTCGTCATGGTAGGGGCTTTGTGAGTTGCCTTGTTCATTCAGCACTTTCGGCTCCCGGCAGTATTCCATCCACTCCTAGGCCTTGGGCTCCTTATTATGCAACGCCATTGTCTAGTGCACCTCCTGCACGGGGTGCTTTCAGCGGTCAGTCCAACCGATCAGGCTCGAGCCAGCCACAACAACCACATCCTCCAAGAGCTTGTTT
>ML408467.1:4992-34910 GCA_005239525.1 Nicotiana knightiana | reverse complement strand
TCTCAAATCGCCAGAGCCTCTCTCTCTACAAATCGCGTCAGACGTAATCTATGGTTTTGGTATTTCCCTATGAGTTATGTGCTGAAGATTAGAGTTTTTTTTTACGGTGTCCCTATTTCAAGATGGGTCTTAGGTTAGGGTGTTATTTAGGGAAGTGGGTATGGGCTAAGGGCTATTTAGGCTAAGGGGTTCATGGATTGGTTTGAATTGAACATTAAATTTATAAAATTGGGCTAAGAAAACACTGAAAATTTAATTTAACTTCTAAAATACTTATAAGAAAAATATAAAATAGCTCTTAATTATTTTTAATAAATTATTATATTCAAAATGAAACTACAAACTAAAATTGAAACTATTTTTGGTATTTTCAAAGGTTATATTAAAATAAAAAAGGTCCAAAGTAATATATCCTTCTAAAATACCTAATATGTGAATTAAATAAAGAAATATTGAACTATTTTTATAATTTTCAACTTTTGTACTTAAAATAAAGTAAAAGAGTTAAAACTAGTTAAAATAACGATATTAAACCTAAACTAAATATTAAACGCTATAATGTATAAAATTTTGGGAAGGATCAAAAATTACATGTCTACACTTTTCACAACCTCATATGGTACAGTAGCATGACAGTCAACTAGGGAAATCAAGGAATAGAATCTTACGTCTCAACACACTTGAACAATCAATTCACATATTTCCAAACAAGGTACACATGTCGTATACTCGGACCCAGCAAGAGGATTCTACGAAGGTTAAAGTAAGCCATACATACCTCGAATCAGGATTTTTCCTTAATTTCTACTTCAAACCACCGGACCTTCTAGCACCTTCAATCTAATTCACAATGCGACACGTTTAAACTTAGGATTAGGAATCATGAACATGTCTTGAACTCATTTGAGCTTTCTATCAAACACTAGGTGTTCCTTTAGATCAAATAACCCATTTTTAGTGAAAGGTTACTCCAACCTACTTTCCTTTACTAGATTATGATAATTTGGTTACATGCATGCAATATTCTTAACCCCATCTTTATGAACTATCCTACCCATGTTTCATTTTAACAAAAAATTGGAAATTAAGGTTAATGAGGTAGAAGCTTGCCTCTTAGGGTGAAGAAATTTGTGTCCTTCTTGATTAGTTTCAAGCTTGAGTGATGAAGGAAGACCAATTTGATGAAGTTGGGATTTTCTCTCTCTGGAACCCACTCTTTCCCCTCTCTAATATATTAGAAAATGGTAACAAAATGAAGGGGAGGGGTGTTTTAATGAACTGGGGTCAGTTTTTAAAATTAGAAAACTAGAAGCCCGACACAGGAATGGGGGCATAATCGACTGCATAATGGCCCTCAAGATGGGCCAAAATTCAAAACACATTGCTCATGTATGCAACAATTGTGCGGTCCGCATAACGTGTATGCGATCGCAGAATGCGTCGCATAACTTCCCTCCAAAAATCAAAGGCAGCAATGCAATAGTTATGCGGTCTGCAGAACTGAAATGTGATCTCATATTGGACCGCATAGTTGACTTCAAAAGGGGCAGTTATCTGCCCGTGTATGCGACCATTATGCGGTCCACATACACGTTATGCGATCTCATAGTGCGTCGCATAACACCTACTTTCTGGAAAATTTTATTCTTTAAGTCTCGGGATACTTTTTGCTCAATTTATGTCCATTTTAAAATTTTCCACAATAAAAACAACTCGAGGACTCATTCGGGCATTATTTTTAAACAAGAAAATTTTACGGGTCTTTACAAACTTAGAATTTAAAACTTCTACATCTGATGCCAAAACCTATCAAATCACGTCTGATTGACCTCAAATTTTGCACACACGTTATATTCAACATTACGAACTTGCCCCAACTTCCAGAATCGGATTCCGACCTTTATATCAAAACCTTCACTTCCGGTCGGATTTTCCAAAAACCTTCAAATTTCTATCTTTAGTCAAATGACTTCAAAATGACCTGCGGACATCCGAATTCACTTCTGATCGCACTCCCAATTCCAGAATCACCATACGGAGCTATTCCCAGACTCGAAGTCCCAAACGGACATCAACCTCACTGATATGCACTCCAACCCCAAATTCATGAAATCCTTCTAAAATGCTAACTTCCACAGTATACGCCAAAATGCTCCCGGGTTATCCAAAACCTGATCCAGACATACACCCAAGTCCGAAATCATCATACGAACTTGTTGGAACCTTCAAATCCTGATTCGGAGATCGTTTACTCAAAATTCCAATCTTAGTTAATTTCTCCAACTTAAGGCTTCTAAAATGAGAATTTTCTTTCCAAACCAACTCTAAACTTCCTGAAATTAAATTCCGACCACGCCCATGGGTCATAGTACCCGAACAAAGCTGCTCACGACTTCAAACCACTGAACGACGCGCTAGAACACAAAACGACCGGTCGGGTCGTTACATGAAGTTTGAGTAAAAGCCCAAGGGATTAAGTCGAGAGTGTGTTCGGGAGTCGAGGACCAAGTCTCGATATCAAAAATAGAAGTTTGATCCGGACTAAGAAAACCCCACATCCGAGGCACGTAGTGCGCTGCGGCTCCCCAAATCCTTCTACCTGTTAGATGTTGAGTTTTCTTCATTTCTTCACTAATGCCCACATGACGCGTCGTCCCATGCGGCGCAGATGTGCAATTTTTACAGAGTTATTTTCCTATTTTGGCTAGGAAAAGGTGATTTAGTCTGAGCCTAACCCTACTTGGTGTAAATACATGGGAAAATGTTATTTTTTGTACTTTTGACATATTTCTTTTACCTAAGGAGGCTAAGGAGGAGTTGGAAGAATATAGTCACAAGTATTTCATCATTCCTTCCTCACTCAAGACCCGAGTGTGGATTGAATTTATGTTTTTCTATACTTTAATTTTATTTATGATGAATTTCTTCATATCTATGGAGTAGTTCCCTTTAGGGTTTGATGGATTTGGTGCACTGATGAATGTTTGTAGACTGTAACTCTAGTTTATGAATTGAAGTGTTTTTGGATGATTTAACGGTTGCATCTATATTCACTTATTTATGTAATCAAGAGAGGGGTAACTTGTGATATCTTTTTGTTACAATGTTGGTTGAGTTCAATAATTCTTCTTTGTAATCAAAAGAGGCTAGTAGAATCGTTGATTAAACCTAGTTAGAATAAATCAAAAGAAGTTTTCCTAAAGACCAATGCATTACGCATTCTTGCATATCTTCATGTGCTTTCATTGGTTCATCTTGTTAGGTTAAACGTTTATTGAGAGAGGAGTTTTTAGTGAAAGTTTGGACTAATAATTGAGTGAATTCGAGAGACTCACTTAAACAATAGAAGTATATTATCTAGAGTTAGATCCCAATTGTCACACCTCCTTTTTTTTTTCAACTACCCCCGGGGTAAGAGGGTAATAAGGGAGTTTTTTCACTTAAAGTGACATTATTCGATTTTTGGGATTTATTATATTTCAGAGTCGCCACCCGGATTTTTACGGTGTTTCGGGACACCATTTATTTATTAGAAATCCCAAAACCGAGGAAATGTTTTACTCTGTTTAAATTGTCTGCGAACCAGTAATTCGGGTAAGGAATTCTGTTAACCCGGGACAAGGTGTTAGGCACTCCCGAATTCCATGGCTCTAGCACGGTCGCTTAATGATTAAACTTGGCCTAAATTGTTTAATTACTGCTCTTGTACCTATGTGCATTTTTAATCTTTTTACCGCTTTTATTATTCATTTGTATTTAAATAGTTATTTTGAGACGGGTCACATATGCGTAAACCCGTAGAGTTTAAAATGTAGTGAAAGTCATGTCACGCGGACATGTACACAATTCTCGACACTGAACTCATTTAAAAGATAAATAGGGTGCGCAAGCGCATATTTTGTTTTGTTGTCAAAAAGAGACCAAAATTACGTCACGCGAACGTGTATGCAATTCAGATAATTTTAAGAAATTCGTTCCAAAAAGTGTCTCTATGTATATACATTTTAGTCTTTATTTGTGTTACGTAAAACATATACACAATTGGAGAAAAAAGTTTATTTGATCTTATCCAACGTTACGCGAACGTATACTTTGATGATTAATTTGTTTTTCTAAGTCCAAGGCATTCAATATCTAAAAGGCTTTCGAGATTCACCACCTCTAAATTAAAAATCTCAAGACAAGTCATGTATTAGGCTATGGCCTAGTCTAGTCCGATTGGTATCACTTTAGGCCATCCTAATTAGCCTGAAATTCAGACTCTATCAAGCTCAATTGGGCCATGCTCACGAGTCTGGCCCAGCTCGGGTGACCTTAACAGGCCTGGCCCATAACTACTATAATAATAAACGTTTCAGATTTAATAAAATACAACTAATCATAAAATTCATATAGTTAAGTCCATATTTACAACTGAAAAGGAAAAGTTTTTAGATATGCTATTACATTACTCCTAAATCATAATAATACGGATTTTTACTAATAGGAAAAATAAAGAAGGGAAAACAAAACTAGTTGATTCTCCTGTGTGAGCCAGCAACGTATTCTTCAAAGACTCAAACCTGCATTTTTCAATGTTAATCTAAAAATTATAAGTCCAAAGTTTAAATCTTGGACAGTATTAACGACAGACCTTCGGGCATTTTGTAAGATAAATCTAGCCATAAAAGGAAGTTAGATTCAAACTTAATGATGCCATAGGGGAACAAAGTATGTTCATGCCTTTTTATGGACTGAATCTAACCATAGAAGGGGTTAGATTCAAATCCAATGAGTTCACTTTATTTAGACTCTTAACAGTCATCCTTATTAGTATTTAGTCAAATACATTGACCACTATTAGCTCTTTGAGAAGTAACCGACCATTTTTGTGGGTTCAGATTCCCTTCCTTAAAGCTCTTCTTAATTACACATTTTTATACCCCTTAAGGGGTAATTTTCAGCAGACTACACTACTGTTTGTGAACTATTATGGGGTGAATTTGACTATTAAGAAGTCAAATTCATCTACCCTAGTGCAAATTATCTCATGTAAAACCGAGGAAGACACAAAACCAATCCTAACTCACCCTTGTAGATTAAAAATAACATAGAATTCATAGTCTAAACACAAAGATAGAAACTCAAGGTCCACTTATACCAGCAACACAGATTAACAGTTTAAGCAAGAAATCACAACATATAATGAACAATGATTTGAAACTGAAAATTCCATTAAAGCATGAACTTGTTACATACCTTTCTAAAGGAGAAAGTTAACAAGAATCCTGACCAAATAAAGACCAGAAAATCAGCAAAACAGCATAGAGGAGGAAGATTCAACAACAACAAGAGCAGGCCAACCAAAATCCAGCAAAAACCAATAGGAATGAACCACCCAGAACTCGAATATTTGGACAAGAAAACCTCGAAATCAGACTACCAGGCAAGAACCAAAGCTTAGAAACCACAAGAACCTTGATGATTCTTGAATGAAATCAAATCTTTTCACTAATGCATATCTTTGAAGTTATTTTTTTTTTTTTGTATTTGAATGCAACTATTCTAATTTTTCTGTGTTTTCAGATATGTTCCAGTGGCTGAGTCAGTGTAAAAGAGAGTAAAAATGGAGTGTCAAAAAAAAAAGCCCCCTTAATGTGGAAAATCGGTGTATTTATAAGGGTCTTGGGGATGCGATATACCTAGCATATTCCCTGTCTAATGAGCATGAAATAGTACATAGGCAGCTGTCACCCTTATCTTGTGGGACAGCTGCCCTTATTCCAGAAACTTCCAGCCCCCTACAATTACTATTCTATCCCAAAAAAATCTTATTTCCTAGTTCTAAAAGGTTCTTGGGTTGCTACACCCAAGATTCCTTCATCTAGGATTCCTAATATACCCCTTGAAGTCCCTGAAATTACAATTAGGTAATCAGGGTTAACTTGCTTGGGGTTGACTATTGACTCTAATTAGTCAAACCTAGTTAGGTTCCTTAGTTAATTAAGGCTAATATGTATTATCAATTTAATCCTAGTTTAATTGACTTAATCAAGATTAGTCAAATTGGTTCCTTAAACTAAGGTTAGATGATTTGTTCAGTTAATGAAACCTAAATGAATTATCTTAAGCAAGAAATTTCTTTTAAGACTTAGTCAATTGTTAAGAAACTAACCACCTAAATTAGACTAGTTAAGCAAGTGTATTTTTAGGAGGTCGTGACTAATGAGGACAACCTTGAGCTAAAAATTGAACTAAATTAATTCATTGCCATGCACTGGCTCAGATTAACTTAGTATTATTCCTAAGAGAGCTAGGACAGACGAATCGCAGCATTACTGGAACAACCTAAAAGGAATGGTTGGCATGAGATTTGGTCTAAAAAAGGAAATCCAGAAGAGTTCCTAAACTGACTAGTCAAGATTCAAACAATGAAAATAATCGATCTAGGGCGCGGATTCAATACACGAGATAGAATTAATCATACTCAATCGATTTAATACAACAAATAGCGAAGGACAAAACAAACGAATATGAATTTAGACATATTCATGATGATTTTTTACAGAAATTAAACTAATGGCCTATTTGACATCATTGATCAGAAAGTACGAAACACATAGAAAAAAGGGGTGAGGGATACCCGTTTGAGGACTTGGCCGAAAAAGTTGAAGGCTGCTGGACTTTGGCCGGACTCTGGTAGGGTTTGACAATGAATCAAACCCTCATGAATCGATTGCTCTAGTCAAGAGCAATCGACCCATGAAGGTCTGAGCCATTAATTGTCTTTGAATCGGCCGGGGAGTAATTTTGGAGTTTTCAGATTCTTAGATTTGAAATTGACGCAAATCGATTAAGTTTTGATGAAACTAGCAACGGGAGGTGATAGAGGAGACGATGGTGATCGCCTGGTAAACATTTGGGCTAGTTTGGAGAAGTTCCGCCACCAAAGGGGATTTCCGGTCGGCGGAGTTAGCACGGGGTGAGAGAGATGAGAGAGAGAAGGGGTATGGGGTGTTAGACTTTGGTGAAATGAGGGGGTGGGGGTATGGTTAGGACATATATATACTTAGGGATTGGATAGTTCTCAGTCGTTGGATCTGGAAAGATCAACGGTTGAGATTGACACTCTCAAAAATGGGGTCGTTTGGGTAGTGTATGGGGCAGGCCAAACTTCAACATATTGGGTGCTGAAGTCTATTAAAAAAGAACTAACTCACTTCAGCATGTTGGGTGCTGAAGTCTTACAAATGAACTAAATAACTTCAGCATATTGGGTGCTGAAGTTTTTTACAATTGAGCTTAATAACTTCAGCACTGTTGCTGAAGTTTTTGCAATTAATTAAATAACTTCAGCACTTCTGCTGAAGTTTTCACAAATGAATTGATAACTTCAGCACTTCTGCTGAAGTTTTCACACATGAACTAATAACTTCAGCATATTGGGTGCTGAAGTTTTTGCAATTGAACTAAATAACTTCAGCACTTCTTCTGAAGTTTTCACAATTTATACTAAATAACTTTAGCACTTCTGCTGAAGTTTTCACAACTAACTTCAGCACTTCTGCTGAAGTCTTCTCAAATGAACTAAGAACTTCAGCACTTCTGCTGAAGTTCCCCCCCCCCCCCCCCTTTTTAAAAAAGCGAGTATTGGGGCTAGGCTGCTGGGTCGTGTAGAGTTAGGAATTGGGCCTGGGTAATTCTTGCCCAAGTCTGAATTTTGCCTACTTTACATCTAATTAATTAACTCTAATTATGTTAATACCCAATAAAAAATGTAGTAATTAATTCTAAACTCAATTTGCCTAATTATATTTATTTAAATGATAACAAAGATTACGTGCTTAATCATGTCATTTTAAACTATTAATGAATTTAAATGACGGATCATGGCTACACAATGTAAAAATAAATAAATTCGCAAATAGAATTAAAATCCAACAAAATTAGGAAATTAATTAATTGAGATTTTTGTAGGATTATACGATAAGTAAAAATCACGTGCCCACAGCTGCCCCTCTTTGTTCGGAAACACGAAGAGTTTCTGGACAAAGACAAAGTGAGCAGTAATAAACGACTTTTACTTATTCATATGTGTCCCTTGTGAAGCGTTTTTGAAAAGTTTGACCGAACCCTGCTTCAGAGGTTGCCTACATATCCTTGGCTATAAAGGAATCAGGTCAGTGTAGTTCTTGAAGTTTTGGTAGCTGGGACTACCGAGTAACTGTGGTTTCACTGCGGTTGCTGCTGTTATTGCTGCTGATCTCCTTATTACACCCAAAGTAAGCAAAACGAACGACTAACTAAACCTATCAGTTGCTAGTTACAAGATTCCTATCTAAGACCTGGTTTTGAGTCTTGATCTTCTACCGACTCTGACCTGGATCTTGATGCTTGTTTAGCCGCAGGTGTTCGCTTCGTCTTTTCATTTTTCGGATCAAGGCAGGATATACGAACGGATGACTTCAACTTCGTCCTAAACAGTCCATATCTTCTCCATGTTTGTACTTTGAGTTAGGATTTCTCTCCTGTTCTGTTATTTTAAATCGAAACTTCTTCTTTTGGTTGTCCCGAGTCCAATGTCCTAAAAATGTTATCTGCATAATCAAGAGCGAATGAACGAAATTTTCTGCCCCGATTTTTACTAGGAAAATTTTGTGAGTTTTTGTAAGGAAAACTATACTACTTTATTATTAAAAACAATGAAAAAGCCGGGAACAGTGTACCCGACATTATTATAGACTACGGAGTGGATACCCTATGCCCATAGTAAAATCAACTACGGGTTGGAGACCCTACGAATAAAAATCAACAGGTTATGATGTCGTTGAGAGAAGATCACCGGGTTGTGCTGGTGCCAGAGGGGAGGATCAACGGGTTATGATGTTGTTAAGAAAGAGATCACTAGGTTATGCTAGTGCCTGGAAAGAGATTACTGGGTTATGCCAGTGTCTGGAAATGATCAACAGGTTATGTTGTTGTCAGGAAAATCACCAGGTTATGCCGGTGCCTGCCAGGGTCAACAGGTTATGTTGCTTCTTGGGGAAAAAGAGATTACTGGGTTATGCCTGTGTGAAAGAAGTGATAAGCAGGTTATGCTATTGTCAGAAAGATCACCAGGTTATGCTGGTGTCTGGAAAGGTCAACAGGTTATGTTGTTGCCTAGGGAAGAGATCATCGGGTTATGCCGGCATCAACTAGGGAGTGGGACCCTATGTTGGTATCAACTAAGGACCGGGACATCCTAGGTTGGCATCGAACTAAGGAATGGAATATCCTATGTTGTCATCGACTAGGGAGCATATACCCCCATGTCGGGAAAAGAAATCAATCAAGGAATGTATGCCCTTAATTGGAAAAAAAACCATAAATCAGGGAATGTATACCCTTAATTGGCATCGACTAGGGAGTGTATGCCCCCATATCGGGAAAATAAATCAACCAGGGAATGTATACCCTTGATTGGCATCGACTATGGGAGTGTATACCCTGCGTCGGGAAAAGAAATCATCAACCAGGGAATGTATACCCTTGATTGACATCGACTACGGGAGTGTATACCCTGCGTCGGGAAAAGAAATCATCAACCAGGGAATGTATACCCTTCATTGGCATCGACTATGGGAGTGTATACCATGCGTCAGGAAAAGAAATCATAAACCAGGGAATGTATACCCTTGATTGGCATCGACTATGGGAATGTATAACCTGCGTCGAGAAAAGAAATAGTCGGCTAGGGGTTGTATACCCTATCCCAAAAAATAAAACATCAGCTAGGGATTGTATACCCTATGCTGGAAAAAGAAATCGTCGTCTAGGGGTTGTATACCCTATGCCGAAGAATAAAACATCAGCTAGGATTGTACACCCTATGCTAGAAAAGAAAACATCAGCTAGGGGTTGTATACCCTATGCCGGCATCAACTAGGGAGTGTATACCCTACGTTGGAAAAGAAAAAATCGGCTAGGGGTTGTATACCCTATGCCAAAAAAGAAAACATAAGCTAGGGGTTGTATACTTTATGCTGGAAAAGAAAACATTAGCTAGGGGTTCTATACCCTATGCTGGGAAAAGAAATCGTCAGGTAGGGGTTGTATACCCTATGCCGGCATCAACTAGAGAGTGTATACCCTACGTTGGAAAAGAAAAAATCAGCTAGGGGTTGTATACCCTATGCCAAAAAAGAAAACATCAGCTAGGGGTTGTATACCCTATGCTGGAAAAGAAAACATCAGCTATGGGTTGTATACCCTATGCTGGGAAAAGAAATCGTCAGCTAGGGGTTGTATACCCTATGCTGAAAAAGAAGACATCAGCTAGGGATTGTACACCCTATGCTGGAAAAGAAAACATCAGCTAGGGGTTGTATACCCTATGCCGGCATCAACTAGGGAGTGTATACCCTACGTTAGAAAAGAAAAAATCGGCTAGGGGTTGTATACCCTATGCCAAAAAAGAAAACATCAGCTACGGGTTGTATACCCTATGCTGGAAAAGAAAACATCAGCTGGGGTTGTATACCCTATGCCGGCATCAGCTAGGGAATGTATACCTTACGTTGAAAAAGAAGAAAATCAGCTAGGGGTTGTATACCCTATGCCAAAAAGACAAAACATCAGCTAGGGGTTGTATACCCTATGTTGGAAAAGAAAACATCAGCTAGGGGTTGTATACCCTATGCTGGGAAAAGAAATTGTCAGCTAGGGGTTGTATATCCTATGCCGGCATCAACTAGGGAGTGTATACCCTACGTTGGAAAAGAAAAAAAAATCAACTAGGGGTTGTATACCCTATGCCAAAAAATAAAACATCAGCTAGGGGTTGTATACCTTATGCTGGAAAAGAAAACATCAGCTAGGGGTTGTATACCCTATGCTGGGAAAATAAATCGTCAGGTAGGGGTTGTATACCCTGTGCCGGCATCAACTAGGGAGTGTATACTCTACGTTGGAAAAGAAAAAATCAGCTAGGGGTTGTATACCCTATGCAAAAAAAGAAAACATTAGCTAGGGGTTGTATACCCTATGCTGGGAAAGAAAACATCAGCTAGGGGTTGTATACCCTATGTTGGGAAAAGAAATCGTCAGGTAAGGGTTGTATACCCTATGCCGGCATCAACTAGGGAGTGTATACCCTACGTTGGAAAAGAAAAAATCAGCTCGGGGTTGTATACCCTATTCCAAAAAAAAAAGCATCAGCTAGGGGTTGTATACCCTATGTTGGGAAAAGAAATCGTCAGGTAAGGGTTGTATACCCTATGCCGGCATCAACTAGGGAGTGTATACCCTACGTTGGAAAAGAAAAAATCAGCTCGGGGTTGTATACCCTATTCCAAAAAAAAAAGCATCAGCTAGGGGTTGTATACCCTATGCTGGAAAAGAAAACATCAGCTATGGGTTGTATACCCTATGCTGGAAAAGAAAACATCAGCTAGGGGTTGTATACCCTATGTTGGAAAAGAAAACATCAGCTCGGGGTTGTATACCCTATGCCGGCATCAACTAGGGAGTGTATACCCTACGTTAGAAAAGAAAAAAATCGGCTAGGGGTTGTATACCCTATGCCAAAAAAAGAAAACATCTGCTAGGGGTTGTATACCCTATGTTGGAAAAGAAAACATCAGCTAAGGGTTTTATACCCTATGCTGGGAAAAGAAATTGTCAGCTAGGGGTTGTATATCCTATGCTGGCATCAACTAGGGAGTGTATACCCTATGTTGGAAAAGAAAAAAAAAATCAGCTAGGGGTTGTATACCCTATGCCGGCATAACCTAGGTAGTGTATACCCTACGTTGGAAAAGAAAAAATCGGCTAGGGGTTGTATACCCTATGCCAAAAAAGAAAACATCAGCTAGGGGTTGTATACCCTATGCTGGAAAAGAAAACATCAGCTAGGGGTTGTATACCCTATGCTGGGAAACGAAATCGTCAGGTAGGGGTTGTATATCCTGTGCCGGCATCAACTAGGGATTGTATATCCTACGTTGGAAAAGAAAAAATCAGCTAGGGGTTGTATACCCTATCCTGGGAAAAGAGATCGTCAGGTAAGGGTTGTATACCCTATGCCGGCATCAACTAGGGAGTGTATACCCTACGTTGGAAAAGAAAAAATCATCTAGGGGTTGTATACCCTATTCTAAAAAAGGAAACATCAGCTAGGGGTCCCTATGCTGGAAAAGAAAACATCAGCTTTGGGTTGTATATCCTATGCTGGAAAAGAAAACATCAGCTAGGGGTTTTATACCCTATGCCGGCATCAACTAGGGAGTATATAGCCTACGTTGGAAAAGAAAAAAATTGGCTAGGGGTTGTATACTCTATGCCAAAAAAACAAAACATCAGCTAGGGGTGTATACCCTATTTTGGAAAAGAAAACATCAGCTAGGGGTTGTATACCCTATGCTGGGAAAAGAAATCGTCAGCTAGGGGTTGTATATCCTATGCCGGCATCAACTAGGGTGTGTATACCCTACGTTGAAAAATAAAAAAAATCAGCTAGGGGTTGTATACCCTATGCCGGCATCAACTAGGGAGTGTATACCCTACGTTGGGAAAGAAAAAATCAGTTAGGGGTTGTATACCCTATGCCGGCATCAACTAGGGAGTGTATACCCTACGTTGGAAAAGAAAAAATCGTCTAGGGGTTGTATACCCTATACCAAAAAAGAAAACATAAGCTAGGGGTTGTATACCCTATGCTGGAAAAGAAAACATTAGCTAGGGGTTCTATACCCTATGCTGGGAAAAGAAATTGTCAGGTAGGGGTAGTATACCCTATGCCGGCATCAACTAGGGAGTGTATACCCTACGTTGGGAAAGAAAAAATCAGCTAGGGGTTGTATACCCTATGCCAAAAAAGAAAACATCCTAGGGGTTGTATACCCTATGCTGGAAAAGAAAACATCAGCTAGGGGTTGTATACCCTATGCTGGGAAAAGAAATCGTCGGCTAGGGGTTGTATACCCTAAGCCGAAAAAGAAAACATCAGCTAGGGGTTGTATACCCTATGCCAGCATCAACTAGGGAGTGTATACCCTACGTTGGAAAAGAAAAAATCGACTAGGGGTTATATACCCTATGCCAAAAAAGAAAACATCAGCTAGGGGTTGTATACCCCATGCCGGCATCAACTAGGGAGTGTATACCCTACGTTGGAAAAGAAAAATCAGCTAGGGGTTGTATACCCTATGCTGGCAAAAAAAATCTCAGCTAGGGGATGGATACCCTATGCTGGAAAAGGTGTGGCTAGGGTTTTGAGACCCTATACCACTTCAGATTTGGGCTGATTTCAACATTGCTTCTCCTCTTCTTTTTTTTTTGATTTTATTTTGAGTAAATGCGGGATAAGACTTTTGATAAAACTTCCTTTTTCGAGTTGTTGCTGCAAAGCTGCTTCTAGCTCTTGCGCCCGTTCCTTTGGTTACACTTGCATTTACAAGGTTGCTTTTAGTTACACCTATTTCCTTCAAACAAAGAACAATTTGTTAGTTTGAAGCGGTGGTTGGTTTTGCGGCCTTAACTTTCAACAGCTTGATCTCGACCCTTTTAACAAAGATCTCAACCGCTTGCTTGCTTGCTGGGGATGGGGTTTTATTTCTAAACCCGAGGAACTTGACTTTCCAGATTTTACCATGGCGATCGGTCACATGGAACCCAACTTGCTTTTTCTTTTGGATTTCCAGAGTATCGGGGGAAGTTTTGGCCCCTCAATTTCTGCTGCGACGGTTAGTCGTGTGGGACTTACACTTTCCAACTTTATTTCGCCTTTATTGGCTTTTCATTTCTGGCTTTTCTTCCAACTATAACATTAGGGAAGTTGGAATATCTCAGTTTTTCAAACTTTGCCAAGATGGTTAGCCACGCGGAGCTCAACCTTTCGACTTCATTCGCCTTTATAGGCACTTCTATTTTATTTTCTCCTTTCAAGGTTTGAGTTTGAAACATCGGCCGCTGTGGTCAGTCGAGATCGACCCGATGCCCCTGATGAGGCTTGGTTCCCTTGCATGTTGGCTTGTGTCAAACGAGGACCTTAGGGGTTTTATACCCTATGCTGGGAAAGAAAACATCAGCTAGGGGTTGTATACCCTATGTTGCGAAAAGAAATCGTCAGGTAAGGGTAGCATACCCTATGTCGGCATCAACTAGGGAATGTATACCCTACATTGGAAAAGAAAAAATCAGCTAGGGGTTGTATACCCTATTCCAAAAAAGAAAACATCAGTTAGGGGATGTATACCCTATGCTGGAAAAGAAAACATCAGCTATGGGTTGTATACCCTATGCTGGAAAAGAAAACATCAGCTAGGGGTTGTATACCCTATGCCAGCATCAACTAGGGAGTGTATACCCTACGTTGGAAAAGAAAAAAATCGGCTAGGGGTTGTATACCCTATGCCAAAAAAAAGAAAACATTAGCTAGGGGTTGTATTCCCTATGTTGGAAAAGAAAATATCAGCTAGGGGTTTTATACCCTATGCTGGGAAAAGAAATCGTCAGCTAGGGGTTGTATATCCTATGCCAGCATCAACTAGGGTGTGTATACCCTACGTTGGAAAAGAAAAAAAAATTAGCTAGGGGTTGTATACCCTATGCCGGCATCAACTAGGGAGTGTATACCCTACGTTGGAAAAGAAAAAATCGGCTAGGGGTTATATACCCTATGCCAAAAAAGAAAACATCAGCTAGGGGTTGTATACCTTATGCTGGAAAAGAAAACATGAACTAGGGGTTCTATACCCTATGCTGGGAAAAGAAATCGTCAGGTAGGGGTTGTATACCCTATGCCGACATCAAATACGGAGTGTATACCCTACGTTGGAAAAGAAAAAATCAGCTAGGGGTTGTATACCCTATGCCAAAAAAGAAAACATCAGCTAGGGGTTGTATACTCTATACTTGAAAAGAAAACATCAGCTAGGGGTTGTATACCCTATGCTGGGAAAAGAAATCGACGGCTAGGGGTTGTATACCCTATGCTGAAAAAGAAAACATCAGCTAGGGGTTGTATACCCTATGCCGACATCAACTAGGGAGTGTATCCCCTACGTTGGAAAAGAAAAAATCGGCTAGGGGTTATATACCCTATGCCAAAAAAGAAAACATCAGCTAGGGGTTGTATACCCTATGCTGGAAAAGAAAACATCAGCTAGGGGTTGTATACCCTATGCTGGGAAAAGAAATCGTCGGCTAGGGGTTGTATACCCTAAGCCGAAAAAGAAAACATCAGCTAGGGGTTGTATACCCTATGCCGGCATCAACTAGGGAGTTTATACCCTACGTTGGAAAAAAAAAATCGGCTAGGGGTTATATACCCTATGCCAAAAAAGAAAACATCAGCATGGGGTTGTATACCCTATGCCGGCATCAACTACGGAGTGTATACCCTACGTTGGAAAAGAAAAATCAGCTAGGGGTCGTATACCCTATGCCGACAAAGAAAATCTCAGCTAGGGAATGGATACCCTATGCTGGAAAAGGTGTGGCTAGGGTTTTGAGACCCTATACCACTTCAGATTTTGGCTGATTTCAACATTGTTTCTCCTTTTTTTTTTTGATTTTATTTTGAGTTAATGCGGGATAAGACTTTTGAGAAAACTTCCCTTTTCGAGTTGTTGCTGCAAAGCTGCTTCTAGCTCTTGCGCCCGTTCCTTTGGTTACACTTGCATTTGCAAGGTTGCTATTAGTTACACCTGTTTCCTTCAAACAAAGAACAATTTGTTAGTTTGAAACGGTTGTTGGTTTTGCAGCCTTGACTTTCAACAGCTTGATCTCGACCATTTTGACAAAGATCTCAATCGCTTGCTTGCTTGCTGGGGATGGGGTTTTATTTCTGAACCCGGGGACCTTGACTTTCCAGATTTTACCATGGCGATCGGTCACATGGAACCCAACTTGCTTTTTCTTTTGGATTTCCGGAGTATCGGGGGAAGTTTTGGCCCCTCAATTTCTGCTGCGACGGTTAGTCGTGTGGGACTTACACTTTCCAACTTTATTTCGCCTTTATTGGCTTTTTATTTCTGACTTTTCTTCCAGCTATAACTTTAGGGAAGTTGGAATATCTCAGTTTTTCAAACTTTGCTAAGATGGTTAGCCACGCGGAGCTCAACCTTTCGACTTCATTCGCCTTTATAGGAACATCTATTTTATTTTCTCCTTTCAGGGTTTTAGTTTGAAACATCGGCCGCTATGGTCAGTCGAGATCGACTCGATGCCCCTGATGAGGCTTGGTTCCCTTGCATGTTGGCTTGTGTCAAACGAGGACCCTATAAATCAGTTTTGCCATCTTTTCTTTGCGTTGCTTCAGAAACAGAGTGAGACAAAGAAGCGGAGGCGATGAATTTTCACGAGAAATATCCCTTACGGGGGAAAAGAGAAGAAGGACTTATCTGGAGTATATGCGGCCTTCAATGAACATGACATGCGTCTTGGACTGGATGCCTGATCTATATAAGCCATCTGACTCTCAGAAATTTGTCACGACGTTTTACCCCGAGGTCGAGAAACCTTGCCCCAGATCATGTAGATATCAGTGACCAATCCTCTTTTTCGATTAGTAGTGCCCTTTTCGGGTTTTCACCAACTAACCTCTCTCATTTCTCTTCTCACCATTGCCTGTAGTGCTCTTTGCGAGTTTTCACCAACAAGACTCTCTCATTTTTAATTTCTTTGCTTACCGTCGCCTCACGGTGCCCGTGTGGGTTTTCACCGATAAGACTCTCTCATTTTATTTCTCTCATTTGTTTGCACCAGACCGGCACTGTATCCTCCAACTTTAGACATCTTTGCCAATTGATCGGAAGGACTTGAACAGGTTTTTCATTTTTTGGTTAGAAGAATTTGTGTTGAATTACAACTTTGGAACCTTTCAGGCGACACATTTCCGAATCTTAACACTTTCCCCAACTTAAACTCTTGGGAAAATGTGGAATTTTATTTTAGTGTGACTGAACCACAGGGAGAGGCTGCCTACGTATCCTTTCGGAATCAAGTCGAACGTAGTTCAGGGAAGTTTTGTTTTTGTTTTGTTTTGATTTATGTTTTGATTTCATTTTTCATTTTTCTGTCTTTTTTTTTGCATTTAATTTTTTATTTTTTTATTTTTTTTGTTGTTTTCCAATAACACTTTCGGGTTCCAAAGAGGGTAATCAAAGAAGAGTAACCGGCTCAAAGGGTTTGCAAAAGGGTTAATGGTATTTGGGTAGCAAGAATGAAAGCCTTCGTCATCCGAACCGGAGAACATTTGAAAATATATGGAGGATCAGACATAGTACCTTTTGACTACACCTGCGTTGACAGTTATTTTAGAGACATTTTCTTCGAGCCCCAACTACAACGCTCTCTTTTGGCAGTATTCTGGTTGCAATGCATGGACCTTTTCAATCTGGACCAATTTTCTTTTGGCTGTTCCAATTCATTATTTTATTTCCTTGACCTAACTTTTATTTGCATTTGGATTCTTGATTCATCATTTCAAAGTCTGACAATGTTTTAGGATCTTTTGACTGTATCTGCGTTGACAGTTGTTTCAGGGACATTTTGTTCGATGTACCCCAAGTACAAACGCACCCTTTTGGTAGTACTTCGTAGTGATGTATGGATCTTTCCAATCTGAACCAATTTTCCTTTGGCTATTTCGATTTATTGTTTTATCTCCTTGGCATAACTTCATTTGCATTCTGATTCTTTATTCATTATTTTGAAGTCTGACAGCATTTTAAGATCTGGGCATGAAGTCCGCAAGCATGTCATGTTATTTAAAGCCGCATTATTAGGACTGAAAAATAAGAAAAAATACAAAATAAGAAAGAATAATAGACGATGAAATTTTGATTTCATTTCATCGAATTGAAACTAGAAGGGTTTACATCGGAATTGAAAAGCAATAAATTTAAAACACTTGAGTTACACCCTGAAATAACTCATAGTTCAGGAAAGATGGAAAAACTGAACTACCGGGACTCCCACCTGACGGGGAATGGATTAGCCTTCCATTCTGTAACTTAGCATTTGGGCCCATATACTGCACCTTAGCGGTGCTCGAGCCTTCCCCTAGCTGAACCATGCTGGCCTCATACAACATTTGTTTCATGGCCTCACATATATCTTCAATTTCTTCGGCCGTAAAGGCCACTTCTTCTTTTTCTTCGATATACTGTGGTTTGATGAAGGTCTTAGTAATGTGTGGGACCGGCTGAGATAGGTCCCATCCATTTATTTTGCGGGCGTTGGCCCATTGTACATCTTCATCGGTGGCTTGGAAACCTATGCCAAAGAAATTTTCAGCGGCGGGTAGAGAGATGGGTTCAACGACCATGATTGACGGGTTTGAAAGACAAGGTTGTGGGCATGGAGTGCCTTCTTCGCGTTGATCAGCAGGCACAATCTCAAAGGCTTGGTACACAATATGTTCGCTTCCCTCTCTGGCCTCGATGCCGGGGATGGAGGGCTCCCTGTATATGGATTGTTCATCTTCTCCGTGGACCACAATTTCCTGATTTTCATGGACAAATTTGACCATTTGGTGGAGGGTAGATGGTACTGCCCCAGCAGCGTGAATCTACGGTCTCCCTAGCAAGAAGTTATAGGAGGTATCCATATCCAGGATTTGGAAAGTTACTGTGAAATCCACAGGGCCAATCGTCATGATTATGTTGATTTCACCAATGGTGTCCCTTTTGATACCGTCGAAGGCGTTGACACAAACATTATTCGGCTTGATTCTCTCAATGCCGATACCCATCCCTTGCAGTGTTGACAAAGGGAAAAAATCTACCCTTGATCCTCCGTCAAGCATAACTCTCTTTACATAATATCCTTTGCTTTTAACGGTCAGGTGTAATTCCTTGTTGTGAGCGGCTCCTTCGGGAGGCAGATCATCCTGGCTGAAGGAGATTTGTTTTACCTCGAAAAAGCACTCAGCCATTCCTTCTAACTGCTCGACTGAGGTCTCAGCTGGTACATACGCTTCATTCAGCGTTTTCATGAGTATTGTTTGGTGCTCATTTGAGGCAATCAACAGAGACAGAAGTGAAACCTACTCAGGGGTTCTCTTGAGTTCTTCAATGGTGACATATTCAGGCATTTTCATTTTCTTGAAGAACTCCTCGGCCTCTTTGGCAGTGATGGGCTTTTTGAGAGGAAAATGTTTATGCTTAGCTTTGTTCAGCTCATCTGGGTTATGGTACTTCCCAGTGGGTTTTGCTTTGTTGACCTCCCCCTTGACTTCTTTTCCTTTATATGTCACCACTGTTTGATCATAATTCCATGGGACAGTAGTTGTATTTTTTATTGGAATTTGCGGCCGACGGCTGATAATCAAAGGTTCATTCAGCTTTGGTGGGATAGCCGAGATTTTCACAACTTAGGCCCCTTTTGGTATATATATTTTTTGTGGTTCCAATCTCCTGGGAGGGCTCAAAATGAGTTGTCTATTTCGCGGAGCTCTTGGGACATAAAGGATAGCTTCTTTAGCTGGTGATGTCTCTTTCTTTTCTTCCTTGGCCTTTTCTTTCTCCTGGTCGGGGTTCGTTGTCTCTTTTTCTTCCTTAGCCTTCTCTTTATCCAAGCCGGGGGGTTTTGTTTTGTTTTCTTATTTTCCCGGTTTTTCCACTGTTTTTTATTTCCTTTTTGTGTCCACAATGGCAATGATGGCTTTCAGCGCAGGGTCAAATTCTTTGTCTTCTAATATCATTCCAATGACATGCCCATTGTTGTGGGCTGGCAATGGGTTGTTTGTGACATTGGGGACCTCCTCGTCTCTTAGCACAACCTTCTTTTGTTCAATCAAATTTTCTACTGCTCTCTTGATGGTCCAGTAGTCTTCAGTATCATGCCCCTCCACTCCGGAATGATAGGCACATTTGGTACCCCGTCTGTATGATGGTGATTATGGATTTTGCCTGCTCGGGGGCACCGGCTACAGAAGTCCCATCTGAACCAACTTTGGAAAAAGGCTTGAGTAGGACTCGCTGATGGGGGTGAAGTTAGTTCTTCTTGGTGGCTCACGAGGGTAAGAATTATAGGGATAATTGTTTTGAGGAGGGTGTGTATTATATGGAGTTGGTGGTGGATGGTTATTTCTAGGTGGGAGCTCTATTTTGGTTATATTGTTGCGGCCGAGGCTGCGGCTGAGCGTTCATCACTGCATAAAGAGGGGGAGTCATGGCATAAGCCGCTTCTNGTCCCTTAGCACAACCTTCTTTTGTTCAATCAGATTTTCTACTACTCTCTTGAGGGTCCAACAGTCTTCAGTATCATGCCCCTCCACTCCGGAATGATAGGCACAGTTGGTACCCCGTTTGTATGATGGTGATTGTGGATTTTGCTTGTTCGGAGGCACAGGCTGCAGAAGTCCTATCTGAACCAACTTTGGAAAGAGGCTTGAGTATGACTCCCCGTTGGGGGTGAAGTTAGTTCTTCTTGGTGGTTCACGAGGGTAAGCATTGTAGGGATAATTATTTTGAGGAGGGCATGGATTATATTGAGCTGGGGGTGGATGGTTATTTCTAAGTGGTGGAGCTCTGTTTTGGTTATATTGCTGCGGCCGGGGCTGCGGATGAGTGTTCATCACTGCATAAGGAGGGGGATTCATGGCATAAGCTGATTCCTGATGGGGATAGAAGTGTTGTGAAGTTGTGGAAAATGGGCCTGGATATTCCCGAGGTTGTCGAGAATTCCTAGGGCCTAAAGCCATCATGGCTCCCTCCTCCTTTTTCTTTCTATTTGCCATGCCTCCGGAGCCACTTTGAATGGCTTGGGAGGTGGCTCTCAAAGCATATTGACTTAAAATACGGCCTGTCTTTAGGCCATTTTCGACCATCTCGCCAATTTTTATGGCCTCCACGAATGGCTTGCCCCTGGAAGACATCATATTCTAAAAATAATCGGCCTCTTGGGCCTGTAAGAAGATACTAATCATTTCATTCTCCTCCATGGGAGGTTTCATTCGGGATGCCTGTTCCCGCCATTTGATTGCGTATTCTTGGAAGCTTTCAGAAGCTTTCTTTTTGAGATTGGACAGAGAATTTCTGTCCGAAGCTATATCCACATTGTACTGGAACTGTCTTATGAATTCTCGGGCCAAATCATCCCATACATGCCAATGGGATATATCTTGATCGATATACCACTCCGAGGCGATACCTGTAAGACTTTCCCCAAAACAAGCCATTAGTAGCTCCTCTTTGCCTCCTGCTCCTCTCAGTTGGTTGCAGTATCTTTTTAGATGAGCGTTCGGGTCTCCATGCCCGTCATACTTTTCAAATTTTTGTGTCTTGAAACCCACAGGTAGATGCACGCGTGGGAACATGCATAGATCAACGTATGACACGCTCTTTTGGCCAATTAGACCCTGGATGTTTTTCAAACTTTGTTCAAGTCTCTTCATCTCTCGAGTTATTTCATCTTGTTCAATATTGTTCAAGAGCTTTTCTGGTTCCGCGGGAGATTCAAAGTGTGGGTACTGCGTGTAAGCATTAGGAGTGACCTGAGCGGCATCCAGCTGGAACTGAGGAGCTTGAAAAATAAAATGGGTAGTTCAAAATTCTATCATGCCAGTGTAGGTTGTGCCATACCAGTAGCTGGCGGAGCAATAAACACCACAGAGTGTAATCCGGAGGGTGGTGCCTGGGGGCGAAACTCAGAAGGTGTTCCATAATAGTTTGAGACCATGGTCGGGAATCCAAATGGAACAAATGGGTTTGGCTTTGAAATGGGCACATTGGTGGTCCCTCCAGTTCTAGGAATTAGCTCAGGAAAACCAGGGATGGAGCTAGGTGGCTCTCTCCTGTTGGACCAAGCGTCCCACATCTCGAGCATACGGCATCTTAGCCTTCTGTTTTCTTCGGCTACTGCCAATTCTTCTTGGGGGATGAATGAGGTGGGGCCATCCGTTGGTTCAATAATGGACGGGTGACTTTCAGGCATCATTGCTACACTTCCTTTAGACCTTGTGAAATATGGATGTGTCGCGAGAATACCACTGCAAACCAACTACCATTTAATAACAGTAACCTTTCAAAGAGAAATCAAATTGGGTTAGTGGGAGATATGAACACATAGGAATCACACATTGGGATGCGATGCACCTAAGCAGTTATCGTTTTTCTAAAAATTTTTGCAACGGCTGTGTGTTTCATCCCGACTTTAACATTATCTCTCTTTACTTTCTTTTCATTCTTCTTTTTTAGGATTATGATCGAATCCTATTTGGATTGCCTACGTATCATGGCGCCGCATGAATCAGATCATCACGTAGTTCACCGAATAGCTAAATAAAAAGGCGATTTCATTTCACTATTAAAATTAAATATTTTTCATTACAAGTGACTTCTGGGAATATTAAATAAACACGAAAGAAAAATAACAAACTTTAAAACAGGACAACTTAACAGTTTTAGAAAGCAATACAAATACAGACTCAATAACTAGATATCAATAGTAAAGGATAGCCTCGGGTTGTCTTCTTGGTGCTGGTGGGGCATTGGCAGGCCTCGGCGCAATATCCTCCCGAAGTCGATCCAATTCATCCATTAACTGATGGACAAAAGTCATCATGGTGGAGAAGAACATGGAAGTGGTCATACCCCCGCATTCGTGGCATTTTTGCACCACGTGGTCAGCTATTTCTGTAATTATGTTCCGTATGATCCCCTTCTCCCGAAGTAAACGCCCTACTTGATGTGACCGGGCTTCTAACACTTGGGTATTTGCATCATTTTGCTTTTGCAACTCTTGCACCGTTCCTTTTAACTGGCTAATCTCTGTACACCAATGCTCCCTTTCTGCTCTGAAGTCTTTGGTCTGTTGGACCATCTCGTTGCCCATAGCAAACAACTTTTCTTTCAAGATGGCCGTTTCTTTACCATATTTTTTCCTTACGTGTCGAGCATGTTCTTCTGTTCCTTTTGCTAGCTCCCTTTGGGCTTCTAACATGTCCTTTTCAGCTTTTCTCAAATCGAAGGTATACTCGTGGACTTTTATTCTCAGATTATTAATGATCTTTTCATCTCTTTCACTCCTTGCAGGTGCCTCCAAGGCTATTTTTTGATTCCGGATCTGAGCCCGAAGCGCCTCATTCTCTCGGTCATTTGTCGTTTCTCGCTCTCGACTACCTCTGCTTGCAGTTGGTTATCAAACTCCATGTTTCTTAACTTCTCTTTCAAAGCATGGATAGTGGCTTGATATTCTCTTTCTTTTTCACCCCAATCTAGTCTTTCTTGTATCTTATCATCAAAAGCTTGCACATGAGGCCTTTTGGAGGGACTTTCTGGCTCGGGTTCCGGTTCTTCAACAACGCAATCCCTTTTCTGAAACCATGCCACGTATCCGGGGTCCGCTTCCCCTCTAGCCAGGTCGGGAACCTGGGTATCCTCTTTCAAGTATCGGCACCCATTCCAACTTTGTTGAATTAAGGCCTCAGGTAAGGGAGCCTCGGGGTGTAGTTCAATAACCTGGATGCTCAATCCTCCCCTTCAGGTATCACTTGATAACGGCCCAATTGTCTCATAACCCATTGGGGTGCATATGGTTGGACACTCTTGAGACCCATTATAAGTAAATGATTCCTAGTAGCGGACATGAGTATGACTTCTTTGAGTGGGAGCCATCCAAAAGTCCATTCTATTTGTCTTGCTTGTAGAGACCTTAGATGATTGATCCAGGCCGTGACTCCTTCTGGAACGGGGTAATCTTTCACTCTCTCCTCATAACTCTCAATGAAGTTGGCTTTCTCAGTACCATAGCTCATGAATTTTGGACGGTGACAAAGATGTTCAATCATCCACATCTGGAGAATGATGTTGCAACCTTGAAAGAATGTTTTTCCCGACTTGCATTCAGTCAAAGCCCGAAAAATGTCAGATAATATGAGTGGAGCCAAGCTATGATCTTTCTTTTCGGTCAAGACCTGGGCAATTTTGGCCACCCGAACGTCAATGGATCCTTCGGCATTAGGAAACATCATAACACCCAGAAATGCTACGATGAAGGCAAGCCGGCGATAGATTATCCAAGTATCTTTATCCTGTTTGTTAGTCAAGCCTTTCTCATGTACTTCAAATCCGCCTGAGAAACCGTATCTAGAGTATAAGAAATAGAATGAAAAATATCCATTAGATACTTGGCCTTTTCTGAGTTGCCGGCTAACGGAAAGGACCTCAAAGAAACGGCGTACTGACATAGGTCTTGGAAAGATAATTTGTTGATTAAGTTTCGACCAGAACCCGCATATCCAGCGACCTCTTCTAAGGTTGGGGTGAGCTCAAAATCTGAAAAGCGGAACACGTTATGGGCCGGATCCCAAAAAGTTACCAAATCTCAAGTCATTTTGGGGTTTGATTTTCATAAGATCAACGAGACATCCCAACTGTTTGGTGACCCATTCTTTGCCATCTTTATCCAACTCGTTCCATCACATCTGGAGTCGTATGGGAGCCTCTTCTATGGTGTTCACCTGTGGAGTTTGGATAGTGTTCATCTTGCATCTGTGAGAAAACAGGGTTAGGATTACCTCCGATTTTGACACAAAAGACCCAATTTTTTTTTAAAAGACAAATTTGACCAAAGTGGTCATTTTTGCAAAGAATGGCCCCTTCTTGCTTTGAGCAAAGTTTTGAGGCCAAACCAAGGTGCTTTTAGCAAAAGTGACAGACAAATCCGTTCTTTAGCAATATAAAATGTTCTAAGGCTATTTTGGTAAGAACGGTGCAAGACTTTAACCGAAGCTTGGTCGGTATTATTTGGAATGACAGACACCTTTTTTGAAAAGTGGGGTCGGCACCAATGAGGCTTGCCTACGTATCTCACATCCGGTGAGAATCAGACCCACATAGTTCGGTCGGTTTCGACATAACAAAAGAAAAATGTTTTTGATTTATTTAAAATTTTTCTTCTCGATTTGGATCATTTGTAACTATTTTGAAACTCTATTTCTCTCTATTTTCAATTATTTTGATTCCTTCTTTTTTCGGAAAAATTTTGACAGAGTTCTTAGGTACTTTTCAAATATCAGGTTTTCCAAAATCGGCTAAATTCTATCTTACCCCACTCTTGGTTTTTCTGTTATTTTCTTTCTTTATTTAGCCGGTCAACAAACAAACCGAGACAAATAATGCACGTAATCAAATAGGATGCATCAGGATGGTTTTTTTTGTTCTGGGTACACCTGTCCTAGACGGACCCAACCCCTGTGTTGAGTCCCCTAAGTAAAAAATGCACGTGATGCAGATAATCGTTCTTACTAGGGATCCGACATGAGGTTTTGCCATTCTAAAGTTAAACCTGGGGTTTGTTCTAGACCTTGGCTACCCGAGCGGACAACCCGAGTCGGGGTGGGAGCGACGTACCGGTAGCACGAAAGGCTATCCGGCCTAGTGGCTAGTCCATCCCCGTATTTCTTACTTGGTATGACCTCTAACAGAAAGGAGGGCCACGCGAACGTGTGCACCAATTTTTTAGAAGACTCAGAAAGGAGGCGTAAGAAAACAGTTTAAATATAGTTCAAATAGATATCAAAACGGTAAATAAATAACATTTGGCATATTGTGCGCACAAAATACAGTAATATCACAATTAATAAAACCAAGTAAAATCACATTAACAAGCTCGAATTCTTAAACCCTGAACCATGGATTCTAGGTTTAGCTTCCCCAGCAGAGTCGCCAGAGCTGTCACACCTCCTTTTTATTTTTCAACTACCCCGGGGTAAGAGGGTAATAAGGGAGATTTTACACTTAAAGTGACATTATTCAATTTTTGGGATTTATTTAATTTCAGAGTCGCCACCCGGATTTTTACAGTGTTCCGGGACACCATTTATTTATTAGAAATCCCAAAACCGAGGAAATTTTTGACTCTGTTTAAATTGTCTGCGATCTAGAAATTCGGATAAGGAATTATGTTAACCCGGGAGAAGGTGTTAGGCACTCCCGAATTCCGTGGTTCTAGCACGGTCGCTTAATGATTAAACTTGGCCTAGATTGTTTAATTACTGCTCTTGTACCTATGTGCATTTTTAATCTTTTTACCTCTTTTATTATTCATTTGTATTTAAATAGTTATTTTGAGACGGGTCACGTATGCGTAAATTGGTAGAGTTTAAAATGTATCGAAAGTCATGTCACGCGGACGTGTACACAATTCTCGACACTGAACTCATTCAATAGATAAATAGGGTGCGCAAGCGCATATTTTGTTTTGTTGTCAAAAAGAGACCGAAATTACGTCACGCGAACGTGTACGCAATTCCGATAATTTTAAGAAATTCGTTCCTAAAAGTGTCTCTACGAGTATTCATTTTAGTCTTTATTTGTGTTACGTAAAACGTATACACAATTGGAGAAAAAGGTTTATTTGATCTTATCCAAAGTTAGGCGAACGTATACTTTGATGATTAATTTGTTTTTCTAAGTCCAAGGCATTCAATATCTAAAAGGCTTTCGAGATTCACCACCTCTAAATTAAAAATCCCAAGACAAGTCATGTACTATGCTATGGCCTAGTCTAGTCTGATTGGTATCACTTTAGGCCATCCTAATTAGCCTGAAATTGAGACTCTATCAGGCTCAATTGGGCCATGCTCACGAGTCTGGCCCAGCTCGGGTGACCTTAACAGGCTTGGCCCATAACTATTATAATAATAAACGTTTCAGATTTAAGAAAATACAACTAATCATAAAATTTATATAGTTCAGTCCATATTTACAACTGAAAAGGAAAAGGTTGCAGATATGCTATTACATTACTCCTAAACCATAGTAATACAGATTTTTACTAATAGGAAAAATAAAGAAGGGAAAACAAAACTAGTTGATGCTCCTGTGCGAGCCAGCAGCGTGTTCTTCAAAGACTCAAACCTGCATTTTTCAATGTTAATCTAAAAATTATAAGTCCAAAGTTTAAATACTTGGACAGTATTAACGACAGACCTTTGGGCATTTTGTAAGATAAATCTAGCCATAAAAGGATGCCATAGGGGAACAAAGTATGTTCATGCCTTTTTATGGACTGAATCTAACCATAGAAGGGGTCAGATTCAAATCCAATGAGGTCACTTTGTTTAGACTCTTAACAGTCAGCCTTATTAGTATTTATTCAAATACTTTGACCACTATTAGCACTTTGAGAATTAATCCGACCATTTTTGTGGGTTCGGATTCCCTTCCTTAAAGCTCTTCTTAATTGCAAATTTCTATACCCCTTAAGGGGTAATTTTTAGCAGACTACACTACTGTTTGTGCACTATTATGGGGTGAATTTGACTATTAAGAAGTCAAATTCATCTACCCTAGTTCAAATTATCTCATGTAAAACAGAGGCAGACACAAAACCAAGCCTAACTCACCCTTGTAGATTTAAAATAACACAAAATTCATAGTCTAAACACAGAGATAGAAACTCAAGGTCCACTTATACCAGCAACACAGATTAACAGTTCAAGCAACAAATCACAACATATAATGAACAATGATTCGAAACTGAAAATTCCATTAAAGCATGAACTTGTTACATACCTTTTTAAAAGAGAAAGTTAACAAGAATCCTGACCAAATAAAGGCCAGAAAATCAGCAAAAAAGCATAGAGGAGGAAGATTCAACAACAACAAGAGCAGGCCAACAAAAATCCAGCAAAAACCAATAGGAATGAACCACCCAGAAATCGAATATTTAGACAAGAAAACCTCGAAATCATACTACCAAGCAAGAACCAAAGCTGAGAAAACCACAAGAACCTTGACGATTCTTGAATCAAATCAAATCTTTTCACTAATGCATATCTTTGAAGTAATTTTTTTTTATTTGAATGCAACTATTCTGATTTTTCTGTGTTTTCAGATATGTTCCACAGGCTGAGTCAGTGTAAAAGAGAGTAAAAATGGAGTGTCAAAAAAAAGAAGCCCCCCTAATGTGGAAAATATGTGTATTTATAAGGGTCTTGAGGATGGGATATACCTAGCATATTCCCTGTCTAATGAGCATGAAATAGTACATAGGCAGCTGTCACCCTTATCTTTTGGGACAACTGCCCTTATTCCAGAAACTTCCAGCCCCCTTACAATTACTATTCTATCCCAAAAAAATCTGATTTCCTAGTTCTAGAAGGTTCTAGGTTGTTACACCCAAGATTCCTTCATCTAGGATTCCTAATATACCCCTTGAAGTCCCTAAAATTACCACTAGGTAACTAGGGTTAACTTGCTTGGGGTTGACTATTTACTCTAATTAGTTAAACCTAGTTAGGTTCCTTAGTTAATTAAGGCTAATATGTATTATCAATTTAATCCTAGTATAATTGACTTAATCAAGATTAGTCGACTTGGTTCCTTAAACTTAGGTTAGATGATTTGTGCAGTTAATAAAACCTAAATTAATTATCTTAAGCAAGAAATTTCTTTTAAGACGTAGTCAATTATTTAAGAAACTAACCACCTAAGTTAGACTAGTTAAGAAAGTGTATTTTTAGGAGGTCGTGACTAATGAGGACAGCCTTGAGCTAAAAATTGGACTAAATTAATTCATGGCCATGCACTAGCTCAAATTAACTTAGTATTATTCCTAAGAGAGCTAGGACAGACGAATCGCAGCATTACTGAAACAACCTAAAAGGAATGGTTGGCATGAGATTTGGTCTAAAAAATGAAATCCAGAAGAGTTCCTAAACTGACTAGTCAAGATATAACAATGAAAACCATTGAACTAGGGCGCGGATTCAATACACGAGATAGAATTAATCATGCTCAATCGATTTAATATAATAAATAGTGAAGGACAAAAAAATAGATATCAATTTAGACATCATGATGATTTTTTACAGAAATTAAACTAATGGCCTATTTGACATCATTGATCAGAAAGTACGAAACACATAGAAAAAAGGGGGGGGGGATACGCGTTTGAGGACTTGGACAGAAAAGAAGGCTGTTGGACTTTGGCCGGACTCTGGTAGGGTTTGAAAATGAATCAAACCCTCATGAATTGATTGCTCTAGTCAAGAGCAATCGACCCATGAAGGTCTGAGCCATTAATTGTTTTTGAATCGGTCGGGGAGTAATTTTGGGGTTTTCAGATTCTTAGATCTGAAATTGACGCAAATCGATTGGGTTTTTGAGGAAACTAGCAACGTGAGGTGATAGAGGAGATGATGGTGATCGCCTGGTAAAATTTTGGGCTAGTTTGGAGAAGCTCCGCCGCCAAAGGCGATTTTCGGCCGGCGGATTTAGCACGGGTTGAGAGAGATGAGAGAGAGAAAGGGTATGAGGTGTTAGACTTTTGTGAAATGAGGGGGTGGGGGTGTGGTTAGGACATATATATACTTAGGGATTGGATAGTTCTCAGTAATTGGATCTTGAAAGATCAACGGCTGAGATTGACACTCTCAAAAATGGGGTCGTTTGGGTAGTGTATGGGGCAGGCCAAACTTCAGCATATTGGGTGCTGAAGTATTTTAAAAAAGAACTAACGAACATCAGCATGTTGGGTGCTGAAGTCTTACAAATGAACTAAATAAATTCAGTATATTGGATGCGGAAGTTTTTTACAATTGAGCTAAATAACTTCAGCACTACTGCTGAAGTTTTTGCAATTAAACTAAATAACTTCAGCACTTCTGCTGAAATTTTCACAAATGAATTGATAACTTCAACACTTCTGCAGAAGTTTTCACGAATGAATTGATAACTTCAGCACTTCTGCTGAAGTTTTCACAAATAAATTAATAATTTCAGAACTTTTTGCTGAAGTTTCAGACATGAACTAATAACTTCAACACCTTTTGCTGAAGTTTCACACATGAACTAATAACTTTAGCACTTCTGCTGATGTTTTCACACATGAACTAATAACTTCAGCACTTCTGCTGAAGTTTTCACACATGAACTAATAACTTCAGCATATTGGGTGCTGAAGTTTTTACAATTGAACTAAATAACTTCAGCACTTCTGCT
>ML408464.1:0-10000 GCA_005239525.1 Nicotiana knightiana | reverse complement strand
GAAAGAACTCTTCAATAAATAAATCATCCCTTTCCTTCATACTTCATATAAATAAATCTAAAACCCCAGAGTATATCTTTCCACGGATCGAAGGAAAAAAGACAGTTCGATCGAATATTTATTTTTAGATTCTTTTATCTGTTAGAAAAAGAGATAATCTACTATTTTTCCTTTTAGATTTTCCTTTTAGAAAATTCAATAAAAATAAAATAAATAAATAAGAGACTGGAAATGAAAGTCTCTTTCTCGGATCTATTCTTCATCACACTGTTGGAACAAAACAAAAATACCGGATGCAACGATATTGAAATATTTGGTACATGAAGCCACGATCTGATAGATATACATCGAAATCCACTTAATATAATATAGATATATAATCTAGATAGAAATTAATGATGAAATTAATCTTTGATCTGGAATCAAAGAAAGATAATAAATGGCTCTTATGGTGTGACTTGGAAGAAAGGTTTCTCTGTAGAGGAAAGGAATAACAATTTATTCCTATAATTTTTCCTATAGAAAATCTAGTAACAAGAAGATTTAATCGGAAATATCGACAAATTCTTGTGGAGTCCAAAACAAAAAAATGAAATAAAAAAAAATCAACTGCTCCAATTTCATCTCTATCGAATTTTAATATCAGAATAGCGGATATAGTCATGATTCAATAGGTCAGGTCCACTTACTTTTTCTTTTGTTGATTTCTAACCTTTCGAATGGATTTGGTTGGTATAATGGAAAATAGGAATATTCGGTGATTCAAGAAGTGACTTTTCATTATTCAGAAATTCATAATAATGCAAATTGACTAAACAAATGTTCAACTTTATAACTAAGTATAATAATTAAGTATAATGATAATGTATTATCCAGTTAGCTACTTTTTTTATTACAAATAAAAATACAATTCTCCCCTCAAATATGAATAATAGATTAGACTTTTACAAAGCTCCTTATCGGATTTAAACCGATGACTTACGCCTTACCATGGCATTACTCTACCACTGAGTTAAAAGGGCCTTTTTGATTTAATTCCAGAATTATTCACTATGTGGATAAAATATCTATATGTACATATATTATAAATATAAGTATATATGCATAAGTACATGCAGTAGATACATAGTGTCTAGTGGCTCATTGTTGAATAATAAAATGGATTTACCTAGGAAGTCTAGGAGAAAATGCAATGAATTGTTTCAAGACCGACTCGAATTGCTTTTTTTCTTTTATTGAATTGATCCCACCAGAACAAAATTCACTTGATTGATACATGTACATACACCTAGCAATTCAACATAAAATTCAAGATATTTCATCGAATCATGGAATGAAGAGATTCTACTTGTCTCCTGAACTAAATTCTTGGAGAAAAAAGAATTTTCTTCTTGATCCCGCTTACTAGATTTCTCGTTTGTTAATTTCTTGTCTTGGTGGGAGGGAGATAAGCATATGTCATCTTAACAATGAATCAAATGAACGTGAAAGAAATCGAATTGCACACCTTTTTCCTTTTCTGACGGACCAATCATTCCCTGCAAAAATCCTACTCTTCCTTATTATTTCTATTTTTTGTATTTATTAATTTTTTTAGTTATATATAAAAAAAGAAAATTCTAAATAAAATTCGAAATACTAATCGAAATAAATTCAATTGAAATAATTCCAAAATAAAAAAATACTACTACTAGATTTCTAATGGCGATTCTAATGAATAATTCATCAATGACGAATAAAAAAAAATTCTATGCAATTCTGAAAGGGGGAAAGATCCCTCGGATAGAATCATTCGATTATATTGACAATTTCAAAAAACTGATCATACTATGATCATAGTATGATGGCAGTTGGTCAAGAAGACCCCCATCGTCTAGTGGTTTAGGACATCTCTCTTTCAAGGAGGCAGCGGGAATTCGAATTCCCCTGAAGGTAGGGTACTACGAAAGGAAGTTGATCATGGATTACCAATAAGTCTAAAATTGATTCTTCCTGGGTCGATGCCTGAGCGGTTAATGGGGACTGACTGTAAATTCGTTGGCAATATGTCTACGCTGGTTCAAATCCAGCTTGGCCCACTAATTCGCCAATCTGCCATGAGATGATATAACCCCCTTTGTACTTCAGAAATACCCAATCCGGAGATAAAAAAATATCAAATTTTCTGCAAGATCCCGTATTTCCTTGGGATTGTAGTTTAATTGGTCAGAGCACCACCCTGTCAAGGCGGAAGCTTCGGGTTCGAGCCCTGTCAGTCCCGATGGATCCACTAAATATATCAATAAATCTCTCCCTTTTTATGAATTTTATGAAGGGGACCGGAGGCAGAATTTCATTGTCNTTTATTCCTATAATTTTTCCTATAGAAAATCTAGTAACAAGAAGATTTAATCGGAAATATCGACAAATTCTTGTGGAGTCCAAAACAAAAAAATGAAATAAAAAAAAATCAACTGCTCCAATTTCATCTCTATCGAATTTTAATATCAGAATAGCGGATATAGTCATGATTCAATAGGTCAGGTCCACTTACTTTTTCTTTTGTTGATTTCTAACCTTTCGAATGGATTTGGTTGGTATAATGGAAAATAGGAATATTCGGTGATTCAAGAAGTGACTTTTCATTATTCAGAAATTCATAATAATGCAAATTGACTAAACAAATGTTCAACTTTATAACTAAGTATAATAATTAAGTATAATGATAATGTATTATCCAGTTAGCTACTTTTTTTATTACAAATAAAAATATAATTCTCCCCTCAAATATGAATACTAGATTAGAGTTTTACAAAGCCCCTTATCGGATTTGAACCGATGACTTACGCCTTACCATGGCGTTACTCTACCACTGAGTTAAAAGGGCCTTTTTGATTTAATTCCGGAATTATTCACTATGTGGATAAAATATCTATATGTACATATATTATAAATATAAGTATATATGCATAAGTACATGCAGTAGATACATAGTGTCTAGTGGCTCATTGTTGAATAATAAAATGGATTTACCTAGGAAGTCTAGGAGAAAATGCAATGAATTGTTTCAAGACCGACTCGAATTGCTTTTTTTCTTTTATTGAATTGATCCCACCAGAACAAAATTCACTTGATTGATACATGTACATACACCTAGCAATTCAACATAAAATTCAAGATATTTCATCGAATCATGGAATGAAGAGATTCTACTTGTCTCCTGAACTAAATTCTTGGAGAAAAAAGAATTTTCTTCTTGATCCCGCTTACTAGATTTCTCGTTTGTTAATTTCCTGTCTTGGTGGGAGGGAGATAAGGATATCTCGTCTTAACAATGAATCAAATGAAAGTGAAAGAAATCAAATTTCACACCTTTTTCCTTTTCTGACGGACCAATCATTCCCTGCAAAAATCCTACTCTTCCTTATTATTTCTATTTTTTGTATTTATTACTTTTTTTTATTTATAAATAAAAAAAGAAATACTAAATAATCTAAACTAAAATAATCGAAATAAATTCAATTGAAATAATTCCAAAATAAAAAAATACTACTACTAGATTTCTAATGGCGATTCTAATGAATAATTCATCAATGACGAATAAAAAAAAATTCTATGCAATTCTGAAAGGGGGAAAGATCCCTCGGATAGAATCATTCGATTATATTGACAATTTCAAAAAACTGATCATACTATGATCATAGTATGATGGCGGTTGGTCAAGCAGGCCCCCATCGTCTAGTGGTTTAGGACATCTCTCTTTCAAGGAGGCAGCGGGGATTCGAATTCCCCTGGGGGTAGGGTACTACGAAAGGAAGTTGATCATGGATTACCAATAAGTCTAAAATTGATTCTTCCTGGGTCGATGCCCGAGCGGTTAATGGGGACGGACTGTAAATTCGTTGGCAATATGTCTACGCTGGTTCAAATCCAGCTCGGCCCAATAATTCGCCAATCCGCCATGAGATGATATAACCCCCTTTGTACTTCAGAAATACCCGATCCGGAGATAAAAAAGAATCAAATTTTCTGCTAGATCCCGTATTTCCCTGGGATTGTAGTTCAATTGGTCAGAGCACCGCCCTGTCAAGGCGGAAGCTGCGGGTTCGAGCCCCGTCAGTCCCGATGGATCCAATAAATATATCAATAAATCTCTCCCTTTTTATGAAGGGGACCGGGGGCAGAATTTCATTGTCAAAGCAAAGGGGAAATCCTTATTTCTTTTTTCTTTCCTTTTGGTAGGAGAAAGACATATGCGGTTGGATTACTACAATTATTGATAGCATTATAGTCAGTATTCCAAGAAATGCTGGCCTTTTCGATTGCCCCCGATGCATGTAATGGAATCGAGTACTATACCTTTTTGAGGGGCGCATACACAAGGGGAATTCCTTTCTTGTCCAATACAAAATTTAATATAAGAAAATACTTTCCAGAAAAAACAATTTATTTTTCTGGCTACGGATTTATGGAACCTCACTTACTAGTTTGAAGTTAAAAAATAGATTTCATGCAAATTGCATACTGAGCTTTTGGTATAGGTGTCCCGGGGCTAATAATCTACGAAGAAAGGAGGGGAAAGGGTAGATCAACCAAAGATCCTACTCCTCTTAAAAAGGGGAATGAATCATTTTTTCGATTTTTCATTTTGTTTTAAGTCCCCATCGACGAAAGAACAAATCGAAAAATAGTAAATCTTATGAATATTCATTTTATACGATCTCATGTTTATCACACTTCTTTGTCTTCCAAGTCTAAAATAGTTTAGTTCTAAACTCTTTTCTTTTTCCATTAAGCTTTTATTGTTTGTTTGGGTTTGTAACTATGTGACCACTGGAAGTGGAAGAGCTATTTGATGAGACTTCATCAGATGATTGTACAAGAAGGAACTAGATAGATTAGAGAGAAAAAAAGAACAGATGAGAAAAAATGATAATGATAAATAAATAAAGGAATTTTGGATTGGGTCAGGAATCCAAGTTTGGGGCGGTATGGATAAAAGAAGTTCCTATGTTATACTATTCAATTCTCGACGACGAATTGATTTGATAGTTCAGATATTGTTATTCATGATATTGATCTGATTCAAGATCATCGAGAGGTAATATTCATTCATTGAATTTACAGGCCAAAGATGTATCACCTCTATGGGATTAAATCCCTAGTTATTGCGAAGTAAAAAATCGATGAGATTATGGAAAAAAATATTCTTGCATTTAGTGCTACTGCACTATTTATTCTAGTTCCTACCGCTTTTCTACTTATCATTTACGTAAAACAGTCAGTCAAAATCGATTAATTATTAACTAATTTGAATGAAACTTGACTTCTGAGTTCTTAGCCAAAATTGACGAAATAAAATGAAAAAGATTCTAATTTCATGTCTTAAATGAAATGAGTGGACTAGAATCGGCAGTATTCTAATAGATAGATAGTATGGTAGAAAGAAATATACATCTATTTCTTTCTACCATACTATTTATTAGTTAGATTGTAGTTATAAATCTGCCCCCTGGAATAAAATAAAGATAGAGGCTACATTTGATATGGATATTTTGATATGGATCTATAGATCAATCTACAATATTATCTTGATATATGTGAATATCAATTCCATATATGGGATGCTTGAGCACTCAGAGATTTTTGTGAGTTCCTCGTATATAATAAAGTATCTTCTTCCCCCTTCCACAACTATTTTGATTTCCTATCGGGCTCTCCAATCTAATTCAAGGTTCAGTCATTATACAATGCATTAATAATAGAAAATTTTGATTTGTAGTAGAAGGTAATTGCAAAGTCTTGATAGCCCCTCTAGCATTCGAATATTTCCTTGAAGCCTAAATATGCAACGCAATGATATTTACAATTTTTTAGAAAAACCCCAGATCAGATGTTCAAACAAGTATCAACAGTCTGCTTTCTCTGCTTCTGCTGGGGAATCATTCGGCAGTTTATATCAACAGAACAGAAGAAAAGAAGAGATTTCGAGTTTTTTGTTGATCAGGCGACACCCGGATTTGAACTGGGGAAAAAAGGATTTGCAGTCCTCTGCCTTACCACTCGGCCATGTCGCCAAAATGCTACAAATACAAAATAGATGAAAACTTTCCCGGATCACTGAACTGCTTTTTTATTGTACTTGCACCTTGAGTTCTATTTTCCTTAATTTTTCCTAAAAGTCAAAGAAATCCTAATCCTTCTTCCCTTTTGGTTGGGTTTGATTCATCCTTTCAATTTTGATTGAGTCTATCTCCAAATTCATAATGTTCAAAGCTTTCTCTTACTTTTCTATTGAAAAATCAAATGTGGATTTTAAGTCGCAAAATCCAAAATTCAAATTTCTGAAAATCGGAACCATTAACTATTGACTTAGAATGCATGAATGATTCTTGGATTTGAATCTCCAAATTTTGTTTTCCTAATGACATAAGAAAATACAACTTGATATATAACTAATCAGTATGGATTTTTTCAATCAAAAAATCCTTCTCAATTTTAATTATAACAACAATTATGAGTATATGTAAACCCCCCAAGAGAAATTGTTAGACGGATATATATTATTTATATATGTTCCCGATAGAGAATTATCAGATATCAGAAAAGTATCATACTTCAATTTGAATTTTGAATTGAATAGAAAATGGAAATTCTGTTTTCATAGAGCACAACCCGTGTTGCCCCGAATAGAACAGAGAACGACAATAAAACAATAAAAGAGAAGAAAGACGGATATTATAGATATCTCCACACGTGGTTAAGCCATACAAACCTTCTTTTCTTATACACTTCACAATCGTATTCTACTCAAAAACCCGTAAACAAAATCTCTCTCTTCTCTACAAATCATTTTTTGAACAACGAAATCCATAACATAATAGGGGGTTAAATGCTAAAAAACCGATTCTAATTCTATATATTCTTTCTTATTTTTATGCCTTTATCTCAGCGAAAAGATCAAATGTCGAATCCATTTATTTTTCTGGTATTCAAGCAGGTTGGAATATGTATTATCATAATAATGGTAGAAATGGAATCATTTTTGTTTTGATATTCTATACAAAATCCTATAACTTAATTAATAAGTCTAAGTAGCAGAAGTCTGTTTCTAGGGATGTTTTATCAATTTCTTTCCATTTGTATCTGTTGAAAATTCCAATAAATTCCAATTCAATTTAAGTAGAAAATTCTCTTTCTTCCTCCGTTCATACGTATTTCATACATTCCAGATATGGAGTTGGGTAAAATTTCATGTGATTCGGTAAACAAAAATAGAAATGCCATCATTGCTAGATCATTTATCTAATCTATCTAATTAGATGAAGAATGAGCCAATATTTTTATTTTTGATAAATAGGAAATTAAAAATGCTCGGGGATGGAAATGAGGGAATATCTACAATACTGGATTTAATCAGATACAATTTGAAGGATTTTGTAGGTTAATTGATCAAGGTTTGACGGAAGAACTTTATAAGTTACCAAAAATTGAAGATACATATCAAGAAATTGAATTTCAATTATTTGTAAAAACATATCAATTAGTCGAACCCTTGATAAAGGAAGGAGATGTTGTGTATGAATCACTCACATATTCTTCTGAATTACATGTATCCGCGGGATTAATTTTGAAAAACAGTAGGGATATGCAAGAACAAACAATTTTTATTGGAAACATTCCTCTAATGAATTCCCTGGGAACTTTTATAGTCAATGGAATATATAGAATTGTGATCAATCAAATATTGTAAAGTCCCGGTATTTATTACCGATCAGAATTGGACCATAACAGAATTTCGGTCTATACCGGCACCGTAATATCAGATTGGGGAGGAAGATCAGAATAAGAAATTGATAGAAAAGCAAGGATATGGGCTCCTGTAAGTAGGAAACAAAAAATATCTATTCTAGTTCTATCATCAGCGATGGGTTTGAATCTAAGAGAAATTCTAGAGAATGTTTGCTATCCTGAATTTTTTTTGTCTTTTCTAAGTGATAAGGAGAGAAAAAAATTGGGTCAAAAGAAAAATGCCATTTTGGAGTTTTATCAACAATTTGCTTGTGTAGGTGGCGATCCGGTATTTTCTGAATCCTTATGTAAGGAATTACAAAAGAAATTCTTTCAACAAAGATGTGAATTAGGAAGGATTGGTCGACGAAATATGAACCGAAGACTGAACCTTGATATACCCCAGAAAAATACATTTTTGTTACCACGAGATATATTGGCAGCCGCCGATCATTTTATTGGGCTGAAATTTTGAATGGGTGCACTTGACGATATGAATCATTTGAAAAATAAATGTATTTGTTCTGTAGCAGATCTTTTACATGATCAATTCGGATTGGCTCAAGTTCGTTTAAAAATGTGGTTCGGGGGACTACATGTGGAGAAATTCGGCATAAATTGATACCGACACCTCAGAATTTGGTAACCTCAACTCCATTAACAACTACTTAGGAATCCTTTTTCGGTTTACACCCATTATCTAAAGTTTTGGATCGAACTAATACATTGACAAAAATAGTTCATGGGAGAAAATTAAGTTATTTGGGCCCCGGAGGACTGACAGGGCGCACTGCTAGTTTTCCGATACGAGATATCCATCCTAGTCACTATGGGCGTATTTCCCAATTGACACATCTGAAGGAATCAATGTTTGACTTATTGGATCCTTAGAAATTCATGCGAGGATTGGTCATTGGGGATCTCTAGAAAGCCCTTTTTATGAAATTTCTGAGAGGTCAACCGGGGTACGGATGCTTTATTTATCACCAGGTAGAGATGAATACTATATGGTAGTGGCAGGAAATTCCTTAGCCTTAAATCGGGATATTCAGGAAGAACAGGTTGTTCCGCTCGATACCGTCAAGAATTCTTGACTATTGCATGGGAACAGGTTCATCCTCGAAGTATTTTTCCTTTTCAATATTTTTCTATTGGAGCTTCCCTCATTCCTTTTATCGAACATAATGATGCGAATCGAGCTTTAATGAGTTCTAATATGCAACGTCAAGCAGTTCCTCTTTCTCGCTCCGAGAAATGCATTGTTGGAACNATGGAAACGGAGCTAAAGGGATGCAAATACGTCGAAAATACGCAAAAGGAGACGCCCGGGCGTTTGCCCCCTAAAGTCTGGCACCCCCTGGCGTTAGGGGGGCGTTTGCACCATAAATCCTGGCCCCCCTGGCGTTAGGGGAGCGTTAGGGCCATAACGCCAGGCCCCCCCTGGCGTTAGGGGGGCGTTAGAGCCCAAACGCCCGGGGTCTCAAGTTTCGCCCAAGTCCGAGTTTGACGAGTTAAATGTTTCCCGGTTGAAATAGAAGTCTCCTACACGGTTAGGATTCGCCCTAAACCTATAAATAGACTCCTAAAACAAAATTAAAAGGGGGATTCACGGATTAGAAGGCAGATTCGAGATTAGAGTGAATCCAAGGCAGATTCGAGATTAGAGTGAATCCAAGGCAAAATATCAACTTGTACATATTTTCTTCTTTACTTTGTAGTTTAATTATGCAAGTTGTTTTAGATTTTATTCTTATGAATTTGTTTAGCTAATTGTTGGTAGAACCCGTTGGGGAATAAACTTATTGTGATATTAATATAGCTTTGATTTGTTGATTAAACTCTATTTGTTCAACTACGTTCTTGTTGTAGTTGATTGAAGGGCCCTCAATTAGCTGTGCCTATTTATTATGTATCTACTTGAGAGAAAATGCATATTTAGGTAANTGCGTCTAGTAAATTATCATAATTACTTGAGAGAGATTTATGGTAGATAGAGTGTTCATGATTGATATAGACGATTAATCAAGCTATAATAAGTATCCGAGAAGTAAGTTCACCAGCGGAGGAAATCATAACCTTAGACTTTTATTACAATTGTTTATACCTTAACCTAGTTAATATTTAGTTTTAATATTTAGTATTAGTAATCTAAATAACATCAGGTTAAAGTTGAGTACTATTTTAACAGCTTGCTTGATACGTAAATTCCCTGTGGGATCGACTCTGGGCA
>ML408463.1:0-15067 GCA_005239525.1 Nicotiana knightiana | reverse complement strand
CTGGACTTAAAATCCTGCATTACTTGTCGACCACGTACACTTGCGTGTGCATTGGGAAATCAATCACCACAAACATTAATCAAATGATTCTTGTAATGCCCAGGTATGAGTTGATGAGTTTTCTTGATGCCTATTTAGGGTACAATCAAATTAAGATGAACCCCGAGAATTTAGAAAAGACTTCGTTCATAAAATTTTTTGGCACATACTGTTACAATGTGATGTCCTTCAGGCTTAAAACCACCAGAGCCACTTACTAGAGGCTCATAAACAAAATGTTCGAAAAACAATTAGGTAAATAAATGGAAGTATACATAGATGATATGTTGGTAAAATCTTTGAATGTAGGTGACCATTTAAAAAACCTCCAGTAAACCTTTGATATCCTAAGGAAGAACAACATGAAACTCAACTCTAAAAAATGTGCCTTCGGGGTTAGCTCCAGTAAGTTCTTAGGTTTTTTGGTGTCACAAAGAGAGATCAAGGTAAATCCCGATAATATCAAAGCCATTGAGGACATACCAGACCAACTGGCAAGAGTGAAAGAAGTACAAAGGCTAACCGGGATATTGTCCTCTCTAAGCAGGTTCATTTATCAGTCTTCGACAAAATGTCATCAATTTTTCTCACTTATGAAGATGAACAACTTCAGATGGACTCCAGATCGCCAACATGCCTTAAGAAACCTGAAAATTTATCTAACAAGCCCTCCGGTACTATCAAAATTGGGGGGAGGCGAACAACTGTTGATATACTTGACATTCTCGGAGGTAGCGGTAAGTGTCGTTCTAGTCCGGGAGGATGAAGGTACACAATCTCCTGTCTATTATGTTAGAAAAATCTTGTCAGGAGTGGAAGCTTGTTATTCGCACCTCGAAAAACTGGCCTGATCTCTCATAGTCGCCTCTCAAAAGCTTAGGCCTTATTTTTAGTGTCACCAGATAGCCGTTGTGATAACCTTTCCCCTGCGGAATGTCCTTCACAAACTCGAGTTGTCGGGTCAGTTGGCCAAATAGGTAGTTAAAATCAGTGAGTTTGATATTGAATATAAGCCTAGGTCTGCGACCAAATCATAAGTTTTGGCTGACTTCGTGGCCAATTTCAGTCCCGAGTTAACTTGGCCGCAAAAGAAGCGGTGATGGTGTCAGAAGTAGCATCAGGAGTTTGGACCCTATACACGGATAGAGCTTCCAATGTGAAAAGGTTCAAGCCTGGGGTGGTCTTAATCACACCCTCGTGAGAAACCCTAATGTAGGCCATAAAAACTATTTCCTTGATTGCAGGACTCGAATTGGCCTGGGGACTTTCCTCCGAGGTCGTAGAGATCAAATGTGATTCGCAGTTGGTGGTAAACCAAGTTTATGGGATCTTTGACACAAAAGAGGAACGCATGCAACAATATGTGATTAAATTTCAAACTTTTCTCACACGATTTAGGGAGTGGTCGATCACCCACATTCCGAGAGAAGAAAACGTATAAGTAGATGCATTGGCCAATTTGTGATCGTCCACAGATATAAAGGGATCAGATTCTGGACTGTCGTGCAGCTTATGCATTCGGTATTGGATGTGAATGGTTATTGTGAAGTAAATACAGCCAAACTAGTTTGGGACTGGAGGAATGAGTTCATCGATTACCTTCAGCATGGTAAGCTGCCCGAAGACCTGAAGGCATCTCGAGCATTCCGCATCAAAGCAGCTCGCTACAGTTTTTGGGGGAAGCTATATAGAAGGTCGTTCCAAGGCCCGTTGGCCTGATGTTTAGGATCCATGAGAGAGGTTTATGATGGCATAATTGGAAATCAATTCGGTACAAATTTGTTGGTGCAAAATTTAGTTAGAGTAGGATATAATTGGCCTCGGATGGAACATGACGCGAAGGCATTCATTCAAAAATGCGACAAGTGTCAGCGTAATTCACATTTGGTGCACCAACCGCTAGAGCTCCTACATTCGATATTGTCCCCATGGCCATTGATGAAATGGGGGACGAGTATAGTTGGGATGCTACCACCGGGTCCCGAAAAGGTAAGATTTCTTTTAATTTTAACTGATTGCTTCACTAAATGGTGAGGCAGGTCCTTTTTAAAAGATCGGAGAGTGCGAAGTGATCGATTTCCTGCCACAACGCACCACAGTTCATAGGTTCTAAAGTCACAAAATTTCTTGAAGACCTGAAATTTAAAAGAATCACATATTCACCATACCATCCGATCGCAAATGGGCAAGCGGAGTCAACCAGTAAGGTGATTGTTCAAAACCTCAAAAAGAGGTTGGAAACCGCCAAGATCAAGTGGCTTGAAGAGTTATCAGGAGTTCTCTGGGAAAACCAGACGATGGCCAAGTCGAGGATAGGGGAGACAATGTTTTCTCTCGTATGCCGTGCAGAAGCTCTAATCCCGGTAGAAGTAGGAGAACCGACCTTGCGGTACTTCCTGGCTGACGAAGAAGCAAATAACGAGGCATTGCTGGTCAAACTGGAGCTACTTGACAAATGTAGATACTTGGCGCATATAAAAATGGTGGCACAGAAACAAAGGACTAAAAGATACTATAAACGGAGGCCAATCTCCGCTATTTTAAAGTGGGAGACTTGGTTTTGAGGAAACTGACTCAGAACACCCGGGAGCTCAACGCGGGAAAGCTGGGTCTGACATAGGAAGGCCCCTATCGGGTTTCAGCTATCACCGGGAAGGGATCATATGAACTAGAGAACCAAGATGTAGTCAAATTTTCGATCAACTTGAATGTGACTCACCTCAAAAGGTTTTTAACGAGGCAGCAACAGAAAACATACTACGAAAGGAGCATCGTCAACAAAGTTTAGACCTTTAAATGACAATGCACTGAAACAACAAGCCACTAAGGGATGGTTTGATAATCTTTGGCTTGATAGAAAAGCTCCTAAAGGAAAACGAAGTTTGTCATCGAACCAAAGATTATCCAACCATTCACAAGTATTTTTCCTCAAAGGAGAAAGACTTCCATTATTCCAATTCGCATTATTTTCATTCGAACACTTGGGAGAGGGAATAGTATGAGAATACGACAACTTGATTTCCATAAAAATTGGACTGCGAGACCCAGGGAACGATAATGTCTCATCGGGAGCGGGGACTGTACAACTAGCCCCATAGAAACAAGTTGTACTTTAGCCATATGTATTGGCAATTTGTTTTCTTTCAGCAAATGAATGCTTATGTACTTTTGAAGATAGAAGGAATAAAATGAAGTCCTTTTATTTTTATCTTGTTTCTTATCCAATTGATGAATTGATTTTATCATTTGAAAGTTAACTATAAACTTCAAATGCTAGTGCAGGAATGAACAGGAGACATCTTCTTCAAGATCACCATAAACATATCTTATGAAACCTTCATAGTGAAGGCTTGATTCTGGAAGAATTTATGTTCGGAACCATAAAGCTATCAGAAGAAAACAAACCCGAAGCCTTACTTAATTCAACGCAAAAAGAATATACTTTGCGCAATACTCAAACAAAAGGTCCTTTTATTTATAACACATGACAAGCGGAATAAGTACAAAAATACAAAGGAAAACAACAAAAGAAAAGAAAGAAAAAAGGCTAAACTTCGTCGCTATCGGAACTCGGGGGAAGAGAGACATCTACGACCCCGGGAGAAGTAGGCGGATTTGCAACAAGTGTAGGATCTTGGCTTTCCTCGTTATTCTCTTCAAGATCCTCCTTGGTTCCCAAAAACTTGGAACCGGCTAGAAGATCCAGTTGAGTCAGGCTGAGCCGGGAGACGTTCTCGAGCAGTTAACTTCAATGTTCGGGGCTTGGCGATCTTATCGTCGATGTACATAATGCCGGCTTTGGCCTCTTCCAAGATTTTCCTCCTCATATGGTACGTAAAGTATATTTTTTCAATAATGAGGGAATCCACTTGGTGCGGAAGTTTTGCTTTAAGCTTATCGACCTCGGTCAAAAGGCTATCTCGCTCGGATCTCATGGCACTAAGGCTAAGATCAAGATTATGGATTGTAGTTATGTGAACCTTATTTTGATCCATGATATTCTTATACCTATACTCCATCTGGACCAACTTATCCTTGGCAGTAGTAGCCTCTTCAGCTTTTGAGTTCGATGATGCCTCCAAATTATTTGCTCGCTTGATGGAGGCAGACTCGCGCTCAGTAGCCGCAAGAGCAACATCTTGAGATTCAACCCACCTAGCCTTTGAATCATGAAGTTTTGATGTTGATAATGATCCTCCCACGCTGAGCATCATCATACCTAAACATCTTAACATTTCCAAATATCTCGAACTTAGGATGTTGGTAAATATCCTTCTTTTATTCGCCCTTCCAGTATTCCTGCTGTGAAGGAGAACTAAGACTGTCGATCCCTAAATATTATTTTCTCCTGATATGGTAGAGGGGGTAACCTTCACTAAGAAGGGTTTCATGTATGTTTACACGTACCCCTTCACTTTGGGGCCATTCTCATTGAGCGTGGGATTTGACCCCGTGATCTTGGAGTTCTGCCACCGGTATTAAGTCTGCTAGGTACAAGTAGGCCCCTCTGTATGGCGAACGGTGGCTAGTCTGCAACGACTGTGCTTGTAAACGAGGGAGACCCTTGATCTCGACCAAATCTACACCGCAATTAAGTAGCGAGACATTCGATGCAATAATAAACCCAAATACGTTCGGGATCAAATCCACATGGAGTTAGAATATGGGATTAGGTGTATATCTAGGTTGATTGCAAATTTTGGCTCAAATTACACTTCCACAATATTGATTTATGTTCTACTTCTACTTTACTATATGGTTTGAAAGTATAAAATTAAGGGACAATATTTTTGGTGTTGATTTTTTCAATTGATAAAAGGGTCTATGGTCGTGGCTTCTACCTAGGTGGTTATCTAATGGGTTATGAACTCCAGGGAAAGTTTGGTTAATCGGGGTCGCAATATAGCAATCATACCTGAGTACTCACTATATACCTGTCGGTAGTTTGAATGATGTTGCCCAATTTGGCTTTCAAGTCCAAATGGGTATTTGCACAGTACAAGTGATATTAGCTCAAGTCGCGTATTACTATCTCTAGATTCAACCCTTTAATTGGGGCTATCAATTTCTTGAGTTCACCCCAGTTCCTTATTAGCAAGGTTTTCCTAGACTTAGTCCCTCTTTCTCAAGTAGAGACTAAGTCAAATAAGCATGAATCAATGTTTGCAACCATTAATTCTTTAATTCTAGCAAGAACTAGGTTAAATATCACTAACCCAATCACAAACAAGCCCTAAATTAAATATCCATCAAATACCCACACTAGGGTTGGGTCACAACCCTAACTAAAGATTTAGCTACTCATGAAAAATTCAGAAATTAAAGAAGAAATAAAGATAGAATCCATAATATTTGATTATGGGATGAAAATCTAGTGTTTTGAGACAAATCTAGTACAAAATTACTAAAAGCAGTAAAAGAAAACGGAATAGGTGCTCTTACAAAACCCAACTTAACCTAAAAATGACAAAAAGTCCTATTTATACTAAGCTGAAAATATCTGACAAAAATGCCCCTGCGGAGGTTGTGCGGCTGCATAATTCTGAGTGCGGCCGCACACAGGGCTCGAGTTGAGATCTGGACTTTAGTCTGCGGACCGCACAAAAGTGAGTGCGTCTGCACCTTTGGCTTCTGCGGTCGCACAAAAATCGTGCGGACCTCATACCTTCACTTGATATTCTCTGAATCTCTTTGTATGCGGTCCGCGTAATAGTGATTGCGGCCGCACAAAATTCCCGCGGTCCGCACAACTTCAACTTGAGGTTCTCTGAATCTACTCCTCTGCGGTCCGCATAATAATGAATGTGGCCGCACACTAACTTCTGCAGCCGCACAATACTTGTGCGATCCGCACAACTTTGGGTCTCTAAACTTCCAAGTCTCTGAACCTCTCTTCTGCGGCCACACTAGAATTGTGTGGTCCGCACACTGTGAAGCTGAAGATGACAAGGTTACTTCATTGGTTGTGGCCACACACAGAATTGTGTGGTCCGCACTCTAAGCATTTTGGCCTTATTTATTTCACTTTTTTTGGATCGTTTCCCAATATTCCTGCAATAAAGCTCATTTTATTAGTTCCCGGGATACCTTTAAGCATTTCGAGGTAAAACTCAAGTAGAAGAGGGAAAATAAGCGGTCAAAATCCCTACTTATCAACCCTCACCCTAGAACATATGATGAACCTCTACTCCCCTAAAATCTTCTGTCTGGGATTAATAAACTTCAGCAAACGTGGCCACCACCCTTTTCTTACCAGCATGGATGATGACAATGACCATGGATGGATGGAGCAATTTGTCGTCATTGCCACTAGGGATATCATCCCGGCCACAACTCCATATTTCCCGAATCCTAGAATCGTTCACGTAAGTTCAAAATCTACCTCTTTCTCTGAAAGAGGTTGTCCCATGTCATTGTTAATCTTCTTTCTTTCATTATTTCAGCTACTCATTCGACACCACAATGGGTTGAAGGCTTGGACCCATGGGTTCAGAGGATTCTGGACATCACTACGCCAGAGATCCTTCGGTGGAAGGAGTTGGCCCCCAAATACGGGTGGAGGACCAAGAACCACGATAAACCGACTCTACTTCCGATGCAGGTGCTTCCTCTGGGAGTACCCGGCTAGAGAAAAAGCAACCAAAAAGGTGGTGTTCTTCCTCGGCTGGGGGTAAAAATAAGAAAGTAAAGAAAGACACGCTCGAGCCAGCCGCAACTATTGTGATTATTGACGACGATGAGAAAGCTAGTGATGGAGAGGCTTCCCTCCAAAGGAGACAACGAACTTCTTCAGCTCAACAGAATGCTCAATCTGGAGAGCTTTAAACCCCAATCGAGGGCGAGCTCTGGGAATAAATGGATTAGTGGAGAATGCCGATTCTCCCTTTTCGATTCCCGTCATTGCTTCCTATCCTATAAGGTCGGATACCAGGCCTCTTCTGCCTTTGGTCGGTGAACAACCAACAAACAACACTGCCTCTGTCGCATCTGCTTCTCAACATTCAACACTATCAGCTTCATTTCCCTCCACACCAGTTGTGCGTTCAACACCAACATCTGCTACATCTCCTCCACCGGTCACAGACGCCGGAGAGGAGGATGTCCCTTATCCCAGTCTTCTGACCATAGGAATTTGGGCATAACTAATCACTCTCTTCCGCAAATCCCCAAGGAGGAGGAGCGTCTCTCTCTCTCGGTCTCAAAGGAGTGCCACTTGCTATCCAGGCCGGTAGAACTTGCCAATTATCTGAAGTCGCTGGCTTTAGAAAAGGACAAGGAGAAATAGACTCTCTTTCAGGGAGTGTATGTTGAATAACGCCATGCACAATGCAACACCGGTACCGTACTTATTTTTTACTGCTTGTTTCTATTCATCTTGTTACAACATGTTTTTTACTTTGATCTTTGTTTCACAGGCCAACTTCCTCGCTTCCGAGGTCCTTCAGAGATTGATCCTTGGAAAAGCAGGACTTACGTCCGAGCGGGATCAACCTTTGGCCGAGAGGAATCAACTCGCTGTACACCTCCCGGTACTAGAGTCGAAGGCTGCTGAAGCGGCCGAGCTTGAGGCCCGATTGCAACAGAGTGAGCAGTAGGTGATGGCTCACAACCAAGAAGCCACTCAACTAAGATTTAGTAGAGGAATCCATAATAATAAGGAGGTGATAGAGCTTTTTGAAGAAGATCGGAGAGAGACGAAAGCAGAAGGAAGCTAAGTGCTAAGTGGTTAAAGCTTATGAAGTTGTTAGAAGTGAAAGAAGAACAATGAGGCGTATAACTAAAGGTATAGTCAGCTAAAATTGTGGTCATGATTATTTCGAGAACCGACAAAAGTATTGCTAAATCGCGGGGTAACGTGTATTCGGGGTATTAAATGCAAGGAGACCTGCGTCTTGTCAAGCGCTAGAAACTGTTCAGAAGGGTACCGAAAATTTTCCGCCAAGGAAGGAATCTTCACCAACTTCCCGATGCCACAAAGATGTGCCATCGGAAAGCAGGAGGACTATCTGTATTGGTTAAAATTAATTTATATTAAATGCTCGAATGATTACATGACACGTGAAACCGGAGGCAGGTGGAAGATGAAGGGAGTGAAAACCAAGACAGGACAACAACTTCGGTTGGTATCGGGTAAATCCTGAAGGGAACACAATCAACGGAAGCAAACAAATGTTTGTCACCAGATAACATTTAATGAAGAATGTTCCTCAGTATTAAATATGCAACTGTTACAGAGAATTTTGACATTCATGGCCTGCCGTTACATATTCATCAATAACCCCAATTATTATCATTTAAGAGAGACTTGATCCTAGGATCTTGTTCCCAAGGTATAACTATAAATAGGGGCTTCAACAATCATTGTAGACACGAAATCTCTGGCAAAGCTATATTCTCAAACTAAATAATACAACTCTATTTTTTGTCTAGTACTGTTCTTATCGTTGTCTTCAAAAGCCTTGCTCCCGGAACCAGATTTGTTATTCCTTTCAATTTCAATGCTAAGTCTTATGTTTCATTTAATTTATTTATCAATATGGGATCAAATCAGCTCGTTTTTCTATAAATCACGCAACAAATTCAACTGTACCGTTTAACGGGTAGAGAATTATATTAAGAATGGATTAATATCTTCATACTAAAAGGCGTAAGATGGAGTAAAAACTTCAAATAATCATCGTGGTTTAAAGTGTACTCACTATTGCAAACTTTACTGATGCATAATTTATAATAGGCATAAATATTTGGCCGTGTCCATCTAGAATTACGCCAAACAACTTCGATTATTATACGTTACTGCAGTGTTCGCTACCAACCAAAAACACCAAAAATTCCACCACGTAATTGCCGCCTACATTTCTTTCTCGAAAAATACCCTTTTTCAGAATCAGGCAAGAAGAAAATACAAATTAGTAGTTAGAGTTTAATTCTAATCGTACTGATTCTCTAAAATTTCATTATACCTGCCCCGTCCAAGAGAGAGCCTAAGTACTAGTAGCCCTAGCCAAACGGTGATTCTGACATATATAGTGAGAGAAAATTACTCACTATGCTTGGCACGGTTCCATGAACATAGCCGGTATAAAATTTAAATCTTATGACTTTAAATTTTAAAAATTTTAATATTGAATTCATTATATTTTAAACTTATGGGTTTACATTTATTATTTTTACAATGTTAATGAATATTTATATATAAATATTTATTTCGCGTGAAAAGTTATGGATTCAATTGAACCCGTCGAATATACGATACATCTAGCCCTGCTTGTGCATCGCATAAATATAATTATATCCAATTAATACCTGATATATTAAGGAGTTTAAGTTTCATACACATAAGATATAAAAGATAATTAGTGTATACAATCTTTATAATAATGTAATTAAATGTCAATCTCTATACTACCGTCATACAGAAATATTAAAAATTCGTGCTATTTGTACATCATGCCCTGTTATAATTTATATTTTAAAAAATAACCTTCTTAGATCTCTTATGTGTAAAAATAAATATCCTATGTATAAAAAAAAAGATAGGATCATAAAACGAAAATTAAGTTTGTAAAGAGCCAAAAACTCAATTAAGTGTCTAGTTATTATTAATTTATGGAATATAAGACATAAATATGTTATGCCAAATTCCTTGGTCTCTAATTATTTATGGAATACGAGAAACGATACGTGGTCATCATTAAAAAAAGGCAAAAAATGAGCTACATTACACCTCGTTTATGGATTGACTAACGTTACCTTTATGTTGCTCATGCCCACTTCTAACATAGTCAACAAAATCTTGTAAGTTCCTCTCCGAGGAGCCACCATCTGCCACTGCTTCCTCCGCCGCCTTCTTCCATTTCGATGCGTTCGCTTTCATCTCCGCCGCCTTTGGCCCACTAATAACCTCTCTCACACACTTTTCCACTTCTTCCCTTAGAATAATCCTGTTTTCAGCCTCACCTCTACATAGTCGAAGTCCAACTTTATAAACATCGACTAAATACTTGGCATCCGTGACTTGGTCACCCCATTGAGGAAAAGCCAAAACAGGCATACCACTAGAGAGCGCTTCCATGGTTGAATTCCATCCACAATGTGTCACGAAACAGGCTACTGATGGGTGTGCCAACACTTGTTCTTGTGGACACCATTGCACTATTTTTCCCCTATCTCCAACTTTCTCTAGAAATCCATCAGGTAACACTAATGGCTCAATATTTTGGACTTTAGTAGGTGGCTTAATTACCCACAAAAAATTAACCCCTGAATTCAACAATCCATATGCTATTTCCTCCCCTTGTTCCTTTTTTAATGTGACAATGCTACCAAAAGAAATATACACTACAGACGATGGCGATTTTGTATCTAACCAATCTATACAATTTTCGTCAACCTTCATAAAATTACCTTGGACATCATCACTTATAGAAGTTACTAGTTTAGGGTATTTAAATAGTGGGCCCACAGTTTTGATAGGAAATTTTTTGGAGAGGTAATTAACAACGTCATGTTCAAGTTCTTGGAAAGTTTCCATAAGTATAAAGGACAATTTGGATAAATTCTTGTATTGACCTAAAATGGCTCTTCTTAAAAAACCATATGGTGTACTAGGATGCAAGAAACTAGGGATCTCATCGTACTTTAACAAAGGCATATAAGGTAATTGAACGTCAATTTCAAGTTGAGATTCAGTAGGAAATGGAACTAAACTATTGTAATAATGGTAATAAGCTGAAAAGCTAGCAGCAGATTGTACCCAAAGCATAGCACTAGGAATTCCAAGACTTTCAGCAATATCACAAACCCAAGGAATAAATGGATTATTAATCAAACAAGAAATAGGACAACCTTGTTCTTCGTATTTCTTGATCATTTTTGGGAGAATTCTCTTGCCAGTTAGCTCAAGATGTTGCAAGTAGGAGTCCAAATCGTTGCCGTTTCGCTTAGAATATCCATCCCAATCATCTTCAAAAAATTCAAATCTCATCATACCATTACCATAAGGAATTGGTTCACTAGTTGTGATTTTGGGGTTGGATTTTTTCATTTCTGAACCACAGCTTTCTGGTGCTGAGAAAGTGACGAAAAGGCCCTTGGCTGCTAGACGTTTGCCTAGTCTAAGTAGAGGATTAACATGTCCTTGGCCAGGAAATGAGACCAGAAATACATGAACAAATGCACCTTCACTGACTGTAGATTCCATACTTAGCTTTTTTCTCCAGAGGAAAAAAGCAGTATAGGGAAGAGAAAATAGAGGTAAAAATAGTGTGTTACACTAAGAGTGGAGAAATTGGGATCTACTTATATCTGGGGGCGGATAGCCTTTCGGCTACATGTTCAAACTTAATTCGAATTCGTAATTTTTGACACCGAGTATGAATTTATATATAGGGAGAAATTAAAAAATAGCCAGATTTATAAATGATCATAAAAAATAGCCGGAATTACAAAGGTAATTGACATTTAACCACTTTTCATCTAAAGATAAATCTGAACGAAAACACTATTCAAAATTTAGAAATACTCCAGTATATTGCACTGGAGTTCCAGCATAAGTATACTGGAACTCCAACATAATATACTGGAGTTCCAGTATAAATATATCGGTCCAGCATAATATGCTGGAAGTTCATACACATGTGCTCCAATCTCCAGTATATTATGCTAGAACTTTCCGCGTGTTGGAGTTCCAGCATAATATGCTGGAAGTTCATACACATGTGCTCCAATCTCCAGTATATTATGCTAGAACTTTCCGCGTGTTGGAGTTCCAGCATAATATGCTGGAAGTTCATACACATGTGCTCCAATCTCCAGTATATTATGCTAGAACTTTCCGCGTGTTGGAGTTCCAGCATAATATGCTGGAAGTTCATACACATGTGCTCCAATCTCCAGTATATTATGCTAGAACTTTCCGCGTGTTGGAGTTCCAGCATAATATGCTGGAAGTTCATACACAGGTGCACCGATCTCCAGTATATTATGCTGGAACTTTTCGTGTTGTAGCAAAATAGTGGCTATTTTTCAATGGCGGTACAAATACTGGCTATTTTTGAATGATCAGTCCGAAAGCTGGCTAGCTCGTGTTATTTTTACTTATATATAAAAATCTGCTAAAATTTAAATAGGTGAACCCATAATTTTAACTTTACAATCACGTCAACACTAAAATTTTTAAAAATTACACTCATTAAATTTTAATTGTGGATCTGCCATTGTTTAAATCAACCTTTGTGTGCTACTTTAGTAGACAATTTCGAATTGAATTAATTTCCTGAAGTGTGAAGTGGACCAATAAATTGAATGGTCACTATGCTTCATCTTTTCTCTACGTGCGACAAAGAAGAAAAGAAAATTCGGTTGGCTAACAAGATACGAGAGAATATACGAATTGAAATGCACTTAAATATTATTTTTCCTATTCTGATCTATTTGTTGGTATGCTTTAGGCGTGATTTATAATTAATTTTCTAGTCATTATACTATACTCATTCGATACAATCTAGAAGAATTTAGATGATCATTAGAATCAAAACAGACTCAGTTACCGAGGTTCTCAAACTTATATTTGGCCAAACTTTTAAAATCAGCTTATTTTGAGAAGTATAATGAGAAATAATTTATATTTGACTAATTAATTTGAAAAGTATTTTTGAACAGAAATTAGTGTTTGGCCAAAATTTTAAAAAGTGTTTCTAAGTGTATTTTTTTTTTCTTAAACGTACTTTTCAAAAAAATGTTTTTGGGAAGAATTTAATTTTTTCTGTTTCTTCAAAACTGCTTCTGCTCAAAAATATTTTTTTTCTTTTTCAAAATTTGATCAAACACTTCAACTTTAAAAAAAAATACTTTTTTTTGGAAATAAAAAATACTTTTGACCATGAAAAAATTTGGCCAAACAGATTACTTAGTGAAAAGCCAGGAGCAACTAAGAGGGAATATATAGGATTTGCTATTGAAGAGATTAATACTCTTTGTTTCATTTTATATGACACTTTTTTATATCTTACCCTAAATGACATGACTTTATAATCACTAGAAATATTTTTACCATGAGTTTTAAAATGATTTCTTTCTTTCTTAAATTATGTGCCTTTATAAATATTAGGGACATCTATTTTTAGTTTAAGCGATAGAGCGAGCGGCTATTTGAGATAATTCTTCTAAAATTATTTGTTATAAGTTTAAAGAGAGAACACATACATTAATTTTATTTGAATTTAAATTTACGGGAAAACACTTTTAGTTTTCTGGAGTTCTTTTTAAACTTTTTTCCGCCTCATCCTTAAGCATAAATGTTATCCAGTTTTGTAGTCTCAATTATGTTTATTGTCACAATTCTGGAGAAAATTAATTTATAATATTGAAAATGAAAGATTTAAAGTAAGCATAAAAAATAAGTAGTATGCTCCTTCGAAATAGAAGGAACCAAACCAAATGAAAGATGAAGGATCCTGAGGACTCATGCTACTGAAAACTGTTGGGTTTTTATCTAATTAGAAAAGAGTTTGTGAATAAAAAATGAGGGAAACGAAAAGTTTGAAGTTATTTGCTTTACTAATGCACTTTTACCTCATCGAAAAATGAAAAGAAATTTTTTATACTTATATAGAGAAATACATCTTCTAGCTTTTAAAGAGTTAAAAAGAAGCAGTGCCTCACGACGTTGTCGTCGCTCAGCTCGAATTCGAATTCGGATTCGATCAATTAATAATTTTTGGACCAAATTTATTTTCTGTTTTCCATTATATAATTTCTTTATCGCGGTTCCCAACAGCCATTTTGAGCATATATAAGTATGGTTTACTGCCGTTTGTTGAGTTCGAAAAAAGATCGATAACTTCCATTGCAATAAGGGTGTTTGTTTCATATTATGCAGACTTGAAAAGATGTGATCACAAACAAGACAAGTTTCATAACTTAAAAGGGTGTCACAAGTTGCTCATTCACCAATGTGTAAGAATCATTTGTATTTTTCATAACCCAATTTGTTGTCGATACTGTGTTAAAACAAACTGTTAGAAAAAATAGAAAATCTGTAAATGATATGAAATATTCCGAGTCCATAATTTCCTTGTGCGTCCTTAAGGAATTTTAACCTCCTCACAAGTTGCCAAGGTAATGGATTAAATCCTCCAAGGATGAAAGAGAATAAACCTTCCTGCAACAGTGGTAATACTAATTGCAGGATACCAACGAACTCAAAGAACAGAGAAAAATCACACTTATGAATTTGAGAGAGAGACTGCGAAGTAGAATGCAGTATTTTTCAGAAGGAAATTCTGGATTTTCAGTGAGTGAAAAGGAAACCATGCCTCAGAATTTATAGGCAGTGTGATATCTGTTCAGGAAGAGGTGTCTGTTCAGAAGGGAAAGACAACGTTTGGATTATACGTTTCAATTAATTCCGTTAATGAACTGACTGGCACTTAATTAATTCTTAAATAATTAATTAAATAACTTTTGTCCAAAAATAATCTTATCGATCATTTGACAAATCCAAATCCAAATCCAAAGCCAAATCCAAAGCCGAAGCCTAGCCGAGCGACGACGACGACGCGAGAGTTCNCCTCCATTTTATTTCCCACCATTTTCCAATTCACACTCCTTGTCTTTAAAGCCCAATGGCTTTAAAGTCCAACAATCCCCCACATGAATGGGAATTGCGGTAACAAGAATGATAATAGATGAAAGCTGTGTGATTTTCAAGTAAGGATTAATTGCATCTGGATAAGTAGTTTTCCCTTTGAACTTTCCGTAGTGAATATATGTCGGATATACTCGGTCAATCGGTAGATTTGATATCTTTGAACCGTCGAACTTTAGTGTATACCTAGACAACCATATGTCACACAACCAACCCTTAACCATCTTTTGGTTCTCATTGTTGTGTTCGTTTCAGCCATGTACACCGCCTGGTTTCGTAAGTGCGTAGAGAATTAGCCTTACAGAATTCTCATTAAAGCGGCTTCCACTTCACACTTACAGAGGTGATTCCTAAACGTGTAATCCTTTAGATTGACAC
>ML408462.1:581-28480 GCA_005239525.1 Nicotiana knightiana | reverse complement strand
AACCTCGTCAATCAATAAACCTGATTCGAAGATTTAGGTCGAAAACTCAACGTGATTGTTTCCAACCCATAACTCTAGAATATCAGATTACATAATTCGTCTTTAAGTTAGTTATCTCTTTAATCTCTTAATTTACTATTTTAGATTAATTTCAGTTAATTATTTGTTTGAGTTTAGTTTAGTTGATAGTTAATCACAAGTCCCTGTGGGTACGATATCTGGACTTAAAATCCTATATTACTTGTCGACCACGTACACTTGCGTGTGCATTGGGAATTCAACCAACAGGTACTCATAGATACACACATTCACACAATAATTCACATTTTACCAGGAAAACAATTACCCAAAGAAGTGATAGAATTCTCTTTTAATGAACGCGGAGATAGTATTTAAAACTTTTCCAGAAATTTATTTACCAAGTTCGATAAGGTTTAATTATTTCTAGATTCATTAAGTAAGTTACAAGTATGGCAAATAAAACATGCTTCTGGTCCTAGACTACCTGGACATAAGCATAATAGTAGCAACGCACAGACTCCCATCACTTCGTGCGTACGTAGGCCCCACAAATAGTAACACATATTCAATTATTTCACCTATGGGGAGAATTCCCTCGTACAAGGTTAGAAAGGAGACTTACCTCACTCCGAAGATTCATAACCGGCCTCCAAGCCCTTCCGACGACTCACATTGATGCACCACGCCCAAAACTAACCAAATAACGGGAAAACCGATGAAAATATACTCTAATACTTATATCAATTCAATTTATATAAATTCCCAACTCCGCTCGGAAAGTCGATGAAATTCACCCTCAGGCCCACATGCTCGGATTCCAAAATTTTCGAAGATAAAGATTACCCATAACTTTACGAACTCAAATATATAATTTTCTCAAAGTTCCGTGCCCAAATTCGTGGTCAAAGTCCAAAAATACACATTCTAGGTCTTTCTTCAAAATCCTAAATTTCTACTAATTTCCACGACCAAATCTATATACAAATCTTGTATTTAACTTGCAATGAGTAGAAACAACTTACCTTGACATAGATGACAAAAATTCCCACTTGAAGCTCTCCAAAATCGTCCAAGCCAAATGAAAAATTGGAGAAAATGAGCCAAATCCTGTCTAAAAAATAACACACTACCCAGCCCGCTCTTTCGCACATGCGGTCCACCTGCCGCATCTGCGGCTCCGCACCTGCGGAAATTCCATCGCATGTGCGGTCCCCAGCTAACTCGACCGCGCCCGCATCTGCGGAGCCCGGACCGCTCCTACGGTCTCGCTTCTGTGGGAGATGCGCCGCACCTGCACCTCCCCAGCCAAGCCCAGCCACATCCGCTTCCGCGACACCAAGGCCGCACCTGCGGCCAAAACCCCACAGGTGTGGTCACACCAGATGACAACATCCTCAGCTTTTCTCAAATTCCAAATTCGATCCGTTAACCACCCGGAATCCACCCGAAGCCCCTTGGGACCCCGTCAAATCACACCAACCTGTTCCAAAACATAAAGCGCACCTGCTCGAGGCCTCAAATCACATCAACCAATGCCAAAACAATGGATCGCATCACAATTCAATCTTTATGAACTTTGATATTTCAAACTTCTACATTCGATGCCGAAACCTATCAAATCACGTCCGATTGACCCCAAATTTTGCACACAAGTCACATTCAACATTGTGGACCTACCACAACTTCCAAAATCGGAATCCGACCCTGATGTCAAATTTCCACTTCTGGTTGGACTTCTTAAAAACTTCAAATTTCTAACTTTAGCCAAATAACTCAAAAATGACCTACGGACCTCCGAATTAACTTCCGATCGGTCCTAATACCAGAATCACAATACGGAGCTATTCCCATACTCGGAATCCCAAACGGATATCAATATCACTGAAATTCACTTCAACCCAGACTTATGAAATTTCTTCTAAAATGCTGACTTCTACAATATGCGTCGAAACGCTCCCAAGTCATCCAAAATCTGCTCCGAACATATGCCTAAGTCCGAAATCATCATACGAACCAACTGGAACCTTCAACTCCTGATTTTGAGGGTTTTTACTAAAAAATCCAATCTTAGTCAATTCTTCCAACTTAAGGCTTCCGAAATGAGAACTTTCTTTCCAATTCGACTCCGAACTTCCTGAAATTTAGTCCCGACCTCACCTAAAGTCATAATACCTGAAATGAAGCTGCTCATGGCTTTAAACCGCCAAACGACACGCTGGAGCTCAAAGCGACCGGTCGGGTCGTTACGGACTGCCCTTTTCTAGTCATGGTTTCCTAGAGTTCACATCCATCTCGACTACTACCATTCTGGTCTCATTGTCTGATCAATACTACCTATCTGAGTTCAGTATTCATCCTAACTGTATGACTACAACTGGAACTTCTATTTCATGCTCTCAAAGTTTTCCATAAATAAATAATCAGACAACCACTACTGTTGTGCTCGTCTTCAACATCCCACGACCGATACTGGTACAAAAGAAAAGTCATGGGTCACAATTTGCTACCCAGCAAGAATAGTAACACTCTCCTGAGTACCATTCATACCTGTTCGATCTTCCTGCAAACATCGAGAAGCATGTCTAAAAGATGGCACAGGAAGAAATGACCCAAAGAGTGAATAGCTTAGAACGACGGTTGAAAAACATGCAAGGGTTGGCAGGTCAGAAAAGTACTGCCTTCAAAGATCTATGTATGTTCCCCGATGTTCGTTTGCCACTTGGTTTCAAGACTCCTAAATTTGAAAAGTATGATGGACACGGAGACCCCATAACCCACTTGAAAAGGTATTGCAATCAACTAAGAGGTGTGGGAGGAAAGAAAGAATTACTGATGGCTTATTTTGGTGAAAGCCTTACGCGAGTAGCCTCTGAATGGTTTATGGATCAAGACACATCTCGCTGGTATGTATGGGATGACATGGCTCAGGCCTTTGTCAAACAGTTCCAATACAACATCGACATCGCCGAAACCGCAATTTCCTTTCCAACATGAAGAAGAAACCAACTGAAAGTTTCAGAGAATATTCCATTAAATGGAGAGAACAAGCGGCTAGAGTTAAGCCACCCATGGATGAACACAAGCTAATCACTGTCTTCCTTCAGGATCAAGAGCCAGATTATTTCAAAAACATGATGTCTGCAGTTGGCAATTCCTTCTCAAAAGCAATCAAAATGGGGAAAATGGTTGAGAACGGTCTTAAGACAGGCAAAATTGTAAGTCGGGCAGTTCTCAAAGCTGCAACTCAGGCTGTCCAAATTGAATCTGGTAATTTTGGTGACACGAATGAGAACATCTCGAAGGTATGACCAGCCTCATCTATTTTTTGATGACTCACCTGAACACTACTATCTACTTCAGAACCCTCAATACTATGTTGCTCCACCCCAGTATATTGTCCAGCCACCAAGACACCCTAGAAGGCGAGCACTAGCACCCCAAAGTCTTCATTAGTCTCCGCCGAATTTTCAAGTGCCCTATAACTCACATCCAAGTTAGGGTTATAGAGGGGAACAAAGGTTGAAAGATAATTTTACACCAATATGAGAGTCCTATGCAAGCTTATTTGAGAAATTAAAGCATTATGACATGATTGCACCTATTTCTTCAAATCATGTGGACCTACGTGCAAGAAGCTTTGACCCTTCTAAAAGGTGTGAATACCATTCCAATGCCTAGGGGCACAATGTTGAAAGCTGTGGGGATTTGAAAAGGGAAATATAAAGGATGATCCAAGAAAACCTGATTGTGATCCAAGACAGTGATACCCAGAATACCACGCAGAATCCTTTACCTACACATGATGAAGCACACTTTGTGGGGATGATGCGTGGAACTTGCTGACTGAAATTGAAGAAGTCCATGGTGACTCTTATGAGCAAATTTGTGGCGAAATGTCAAGCTTAGCAATTGAAAAGTCATTTCCTCCTCACTAGGAAGGAATCTTGGTAGCTTGTTTTGATATTTTTTTCTATTATCTGGATTATTTCAGGGTTGTGATCCAGATTTTTTTTGTTTTTATTAAGTCAAACCCTTCTATCCTTCTATTCTGTTTGTGTGAGTTTTGTCTATCTGTTCTGTTACTATTTTCATTATTCGGGTTATTTTAGGTTTGTAACTCGGATTTTAGGTTGTTTGTCTTGTTGTTAAACCCTTCCATCCTTTATTCAATGAAATATAGTTTGTCATTTTGTGTTATTCCATGCTTAGTTCTTTTCCTGCTAGTTTTTAGTGGCGGAATTTTTGGCCAAATCTTAGAAAATTGATTTAAACTTGAATTGGATAACTGAGAAAAAGGCATTTTTGAGGATGATTAAAGAGTTGAAACACTTTGTAATTAAGGTCGAGTAAAATTCACCTTCAAATCATTGTGATGATCGGGCTTGAGGATGTTTAATCAATTGGAGCTTGGTCGAAAATTTGACATTAATGGATGGAAAGTGTCTTTCGACCACGACACACCAAGAAAATAGGCATGCTCATCAATGATATGATCACGAAAAGATAATATTTTTTGGCATCCTAGAGGTTGGGAGGCCATTTTTCTGCTACCCAAACACTTTATACCCTTTGTTAGCCCTTTTGAGCATGTGTTATTTTCTTTGACCACCCTGTTTTGGAATCAAATTTAGAGTCAAGAAAAAAAAAGAAATGAAAAAGAAAATAAAAGAAAATAAAGGTACATGTCCCAAGAGTACAAGCTGGGGCAATTCTTAGAAAGTTCAGGTAAAAGGAAGAAGAAGTAAAGAACAGTCAAAGGTAGATTCCCCCAAAAAATAAAAGCTGGGCCAACTTGTTTGAAAACAAAAAAAAATGAAAAAAAGAAAAGAGAAAAGAAAAAGAAAGAAAGATGAAAAAAATAGTTAGGTGAGATGTTTGAACTACGTTAGACCTGGTTCCTTTAAAAAAGGATATGTAAGCAGCCTTACACGCTTCCGTCCAACCAAATAAGAATTCAAAAAAAAAAAAAATCCAAAATTCCCCAATAGCTGAAACTGGGACAAAGCTTTTATTTCACTTTTAAAAGAGTTGATTCCAAGAGTTGCAAGTCTACAACCCTTCATTTGAGTCTACTTTGAGCCTTCATGTCGACCTTTCTTTCCAACCCTATCCAAAAACCTTCCAAATAAAGACCTCTCGATATGCCTTCAAGAATGCCAAGAGAAGAATGCAATGGGAAATGGTTGTCACATGATATAGAACACTGTCAAGTTTCTCACAAAAGAAAAAGAAAAACAAAAAAGAAAAAGAAAAATGAGAGAGTCTTACTAGTGAAAACTCTCACGGGCACTGTAAGGCGCCGGTAAGTAGAGATACAATAAATGAGAGAGACTTGTTGGTGAAAACCCCTCGTGGGACCACTAGTCGAAGGTGAGTCATGAAGATGAAGCAAAGAATTGGTACAAACAAGACCGACTTCAAAGGTCATAGGAATGGTAAAAGGAAAGATTAGATCAGGCCGTTGAGTCCAAAATGCATGTCTTAATCATTAAGGATAGTTACCGCAAAATAAAAAGAGAAAAAAGAGGAAAAAGAGGGGGCTCTCCCTTCTGTCCTTCCCAACATGGGCATTTCTTGTTAATACTTGTTTCTTTGCATCATTGTGTCCTTCTCTCTGATCCAGTCCTTGTCAAAATAAGCAAGAAAAGATTTCAAAATCTGCTACCAACTTTTTAGTTGCACAAAGAAAATTTGTCCTGCACACTCAGTTTTTACAGTCAACATGCGTTGATGATTCATGCAAAGGCTTCCTCCCAAAAAGAATCTTGTCAGCCTATTTGGTTGAAGCAAGCAAAGACAGCCTCAAGGTTAATCGGAGGTCTTTTGTAGTACCGAATAAGGACTATGAAGTGTGCACATCGTGCAAAAGGCACTTACCAGTGGTGATTCTCTTTGACAGACAAATTTCCCAAAAGAAAAAGCCATTCTAGATATCAGTAAAAGTTTATCCATGAAAAGAAATCTCTTCTTTTGAGATAAGGCTGACTGAGCCATAAATACAAATGGTACCGGGTGTGAAACAGTCAGGGTTAATGCAGAGCAAAAAGTCTCTTGAAACTGACTCAAGTTGATTGAGCAAAAGACAAGCTGCCCAAGATTCAAGGCCACAAACTGACCACCACTTTTAAAACTGACAAAATTTTTTGTGTTTGAAACAGGAACAAAGCAGTGCAAGGAAGTTGGTTGAAAAAAAAAAAAAGAAAAAAAGAAGAAGAGAAGAGCCGACAAAAGGGAAGTTTCTCAAATCTTTGCCTTTATCTTTCTTGCTAGTGTGCATAAAATGTTTCCATTGCTCTTCACATTTTTCCTCTTAGGATAAAAAGTCCTAGTCTGATGGATTTTCTTCCAATAAAAATCTTAATCTGATGAATTTTTCTCCTAAGATAGGAAAGCTAGTCTGGTGAATTTTCTCCTAGGATAGAAATCTTAGTATGATGATTCTTTCTCCTAAAATAAGAAAACCTAGTCTGATGAATCTTTCTCCTACGATAGAAATCTTAGTCTGATGAATCTTTCTCCTAAGATCAGAAAACCTAGTTTGATGAATCTTTCTCCTAGGATAGAAATCTTAGTTTGATGAATCGTTCTCCTAAGGTTGAACCGTTGAATTTGGACATCGTATGAGGATTTTATGGTCATTTTACTAAGGTTGCAAGATTTTTCAGATTAATTACAAAATTGCCACTGGCAGCGTATTTAAAAATCTGCAGTATTTGCAAATATTAAAACCTACATATCTCATTCATTATAAGGTCAAATTGAGTGATTCAAAAGCCTAACTTGACTAAAATTTCACAAGGAATCCATTTGAGGTATAAAAATCGAGTTTCGAGTTTGTTTGTTATGAGAAACGAGGCAAAATAGCTGGCAGAAAAATATAGAAAACTAGGGTTTGTTCATTCGATCATATTTTGAGTTGGGGAGCTCGGAGTTGGGAGATTTTCACCATAGGGATTGGTGTAAGTGTTCTATACTCATTTTTTGGTTATATTTCAATTATCCAATGTTTTTCATCACTTTTAAATCAAAAATCAAGAATTTTCATGGTAAAAATTGAGGGTCTGGGTAGAATTAGAGAATTTTGTAAAAATCGAATCATTACCTCGAATTGATTAATGAACCGGTAGGTCGTTTCGAGAGTTAGCACCCCGATCCCCTAATAACTTCTTTTCCCACATCTATTTCTGCTTTTAGGACTTGTCGGAACGTTGAGTGGTGAAATTCAGAGAGTTTTTGGACACATAGTCCTTATATGTGAGTTTAAGCTCTAGAAATTGGACCGTAGTTGGAATTGTGGGAAGACGGGTCCAGAATAAGATTCCATCAACTCCGTTAGCTCCGTTGGGTGATTTTGGAGTTAGGAGCATGTCTGAAATGTGCTTTCGAGGTCTGTAGTAGATTTAAGCTTGAATTGGCGAAAGTTAGAATTTCGATGATTTCGGCCGATAGGTAAAATTTTGATATCGGGCTCGAAATGGAATTCCGAGAGTGGCTGCAGGCCCGTCGTGTCAATTGTGACCTATGTGTGAAATTTGAGGTCATTCAGACAAGTTTTGATGTGTTTCGGCATCAGTTGTAGATTTTCGAAATTTCATAATTTCTTAGGCTTGAATCCATGTCTAATTGGTGATTTTGGTGTTATGGGATGTGTTTTGGAGGCTCGACTAAGTTTGGATAAGGTATTGGGATTGGTTGGTAAGTTTGATTGAGGTCCCGGAGGCCTCGGGGATATTTCAGATGGCGGGTGATTTTTGGAACTTGGTAACAGCTGAACCATTCCTAGTTTTGGTGTCTCGCACCTGCGATGGATTTTCCGCAAGTGTGGACATGCAGGTGCGAAAGAGGTGCTCGCAGGTGCGGACTTGGTCAAGTCAACCAGTTCTCGCAGGTGCGGCCCCAGGCCTTTTAGTGGGTTTTCGCACCTGTGATGGATTTTCCGCAGGTGCGGTCCAAGGGGCACAGGTGTGGAAATTGCTGGGCAGTTTATACCAAATTCGAGGGCTTGAAATTCATATCTTCTAAAAACATTTTAGAGCTCGGGTGTAGGTAATTTGGAGTGGGTTTTGAGGAAAGGCTTCATAGGTAACAATTCCTAACCTTATTTCCTTTGTATATCATTAATCTATAGCAATTTCTTCCATGCAATCAAGGAATTTAGGTGAAAAATCATGCAAATGGGAAGGAGTTTCCTCAATTAGAAATCTGAGAATTTAATAGGATTTTGACGTTGGTTTTCGATGATTCTTGTTCGAGTGAGTTCGTGAGTGAATGGGTGTTCTAAATTTGTAACTTTCACTCGATTCAGAGACGTGGGCCCGGGGGACTTTTTGGGCGATTTTCCTAATTTCGCGTATTAGCCTCGAACTTATTAGGTATTTTGATTCTTTAAAGTGATATTTACATTATGCAATCGAATTGAATAGTTTTGGGCCATTCGGAGTCGGATACTCGTGGCAAGAGCGTGGTTTTGAGTTGAGTAGCGCAGTCGAGGTAAGTGGCTTGCCTAACTCCGTATTGGGGACTTCCCCTTAGGCTATTTTAATACTGTTTTATGTTGTTTGGGTGCCGTGTACGTGAGGTGACGAGTACGTACACGGGTCCTCCATGACTTAAATCATTTCATTCATATTTCACTGTCTCATGTATTGGCTTTGTAGTTTAAATAGGAAGTAGCATGTCTACATGTTTTACTTAAATTTCCCCTAGTTATTACTATGTGTACCATGTTTAGATAGTTATATCCATATTTTTCCTGTGACTTTCCCAAACTGTTTTAAATAAAAATTGTACCCGGTATTTGTACTGCATTGCATATTTAAATTTGGACTACGGACGAGATTCCGGGAGCTTTCCCCCTGTACTGCATTGCATAATAAAATTGGGACTTCAGACGAGATTCCGGGAGCTTTCCCCCTGTACTGCATAGCATATTTAAATTGGGACTATGGACGAGATTTCGGGAGCTTTCCCCCTGTACTGCATAGCATATTTAAATTGGGACTATGGACGAGATTTCGGGAGCTTTCCCCCTGTACTGCATAACATATTTAAATTGGGACTACAAACGAGATTCCGGGAGCTTTTCCACTGTACTGCATTGCATATTTAAATTGGGACTACGGACGAGATTCCGGGAGCTTTCCCCCTGTACTGCATTGCATACTTGTTACTGTGATATATGCTGTGCTGAGCCGGGGGCTCCCTGTTATTATTTTTTTTTTAGCTCATTTTGTTTCTACTGATTTGCCTTAGCTTATTATATCTCTCTGTTCAAACTTTTAAACTGTTTTTACTATAAAAATCCAGTAGAGCCTTAACCTGACCTCATCACTACTCTACTAAGGTTAGGCTTGGGACTTACTAGGTACCAATTTGTGGTGTACTCATGCCCTTTCCTGCACATGTTTTTTGTGTGCAGATCCAGGTACCAGCGCTCAGTTTCGTGGCTAAGGGTCCGAGCAACAGCTTCTAGGAGACCGAAAGGTAATTCTGCCGCGTCCGCAGAGTCCTTCGAGTCACCTTCCACTCCAGAATTAGATAGTTGTTTTCATGTAAATTCCCTCTCGTTGTATAGAGCTATTTTGAGACAGAGCTTGTGACTAAAGTGATATTCCGGGTTTTTGGGAAATGTTATTGTGTACCCACCAAGTGGCGATGTTTCATTTGTAAACTCACTTATTTCCGTCTTTATTTCATTGCTTCTATTTAATATATGTTCCGCAATTAGGCTTACCTAGTCGTAGAGACTAGGTGCCGTCACGATGCCTTTCACAGGGTAAATCGGGTCGTGACAGATTTCTAAACTAATTGCATATTCGGGCTCGTGGGTGAATGGATACATGTAATTTGGTCCGAACCCCGAGTTTAGACCAAGCGGGCCCGGTGTCGGGTTTTAACTTTTTTGAGAAAACATAGGATAGTTTATAATTTTCAGTAAAGTTAGTTCCTTTAGCGTTAATTAATGATATTAATTTAATTATGGTTAGATTCGAGTGTATTGGAGGTGAATTCAAGAGGAAAATCTATAATTGAATAGTGAGTGGCCTACGAAATTGAGGTAAGTACTTGGTTTAACCTTGACTTGAGGGAATAGGAATCCCCAACTAAATTGTTATGTGAAATTGCATGTGAGTGGTGTATAGGTGAGGTGACGAGTATCTATGCACCACCAAATTGTCTGTTTAAATGATCCCCTCCCCGTTTCCAATCTAATTGCTTCATGTGTTTAATTGTTTCATGTTCATTGTTATATTATATAATTACTTGGTTTGTTATATTGTTGTAAGTCTTGCTGCAATCATGTTTGGGAAGGTAGTAGTTGTTTTCCCTAGTTTCATTGTGGTACATAAAGACTGAGTGGGTTGTCATTGTTTTACGAGATGTGTGTATTTATATATATATATATATATATATATATATATACACATATATACACACACACTCCTGTTGGTTCATATAGAGATATTATTTATGAAGTAGTGAGAACTACCGTTTATTGTTTATGACTGTTGAGACAAAAGTATTGTGAGAGGCTTGGCATGAATTGTGAAAGTTTTGATAGAAATAAATATATGACTGTGATAAGGGTGGACATGAAAAATAAATATATATGACTGTGATAAGGGTGGACATGGAAAATAAATATATATGACTGTGAGAAGGGTGGACAGGGGAAATAAATATATATGACTGTGATAATGGTGGACAGGGGAATTAAATATATATGACTGTAATAAGGGTGGACAGGGGAAATAAATATATGTGACTGTGATAAGGGTGGACAAGGGAATTAAATATATATGACTGTGATAATGGTGGACATGGGATATATATATGACTGTGATAAGGGTGGACAGGAAAAATATAAATATATGACAGTGATAAGGGAGGATAATTATGCTTTACTGATTTTTATTACAAAGATTTAGAAGTTTATTGTTTTATCCTACCGTTTTCCCAGATCTTGCACATTTGGTTGTTTTAAATTAAAGTTTGGAAACTTGGAAAGTTGTGTGAAATTTTGGTGACAGTCGAGGCCTGGAATAGGCGACTGGGTTATTTTATTTATTGTTTCAGTTTATATTTTCTAGTTTGTGTAGAATTATTTTATTGCTTTATATATATATATATATATATATATTGTCACCAGTTAAGATATGATTGCTCCGCCTTAGCCTCGTCACTACTTCGTCGAGGTTAGGCTCGGCACTTACTCAGTACATGGAGTCGGTTGTACTGATACTACACTCTGCACTCTTTTGTGCAGATCCAGGTACCGGCCAGCAGTAGAGATTTTTAGTAGCAGCCATCCGTTATCTGGAGACACGAGGTATATCTGTCGGCGTTCGCAAATCCCGAGAGTCTTTTCCTAGTTCGTAGGGACTGTTTTATATTTTCGCAAAACAATATACTATTTCTTTCAGCTCATTATTTGTAGTATTCTTTAGTAGTTGGTGAATTGTGACACCTGACCCTGGGGTAGTCTTAGAGTTATTTATATAATTAGTTTGTGGTTCGGCTTATTTATTTGTCTATTATTTTATTTTTGGAGTTATTCGTTGGAAACCATTAGATTAAGTTTATCTTAAATTTATTTTATTATGTTTAAATGGATAATCAAAGGAAAATAACTAATCAAACTCTAACATTGGCTTGCCTAGCAAGGGTGGTGTTAGGCGCCATCACGATCCCTAAGGTTGTAAATTTGGGTCGTGACAACCTTTCTCATATGATAGAAATCTTAGTCTCATGAATCTTTCTCCTAAGATACGAAAACCTAGTATGATGAATCTTTCTCCTAGGATAGAAATCTTAATCTGACGAATCTTTCTCCTAAGATACCAAAAAAAAAGAGGACCTAGTCTGATGAATTTTCTCCTAGGGTATAAAGTCTTAGTCTGATGAATCTTTCTTCTAAGATATTAAAAAAGAACCTAGTCTGATGAATTTTCTCCTAGGATAAATGTCTTAGTCTGATGAATCTTTCTCCTAAGATAAGAAACCTAGTCTGATGAATCTTTCTCCTAGGATAAAAATCTTAGTTTGATGAATCTTTCTCCTAAGATAAAAAACCTAGTATGAGGAATTTTCTCCCAGGATAATAATAAAATTAAAAAAAAGAAGTCTGGAGTAAAAAGAAAAGGTCATTTTTTCATGCCTCAAAANATGAAAAAAAACAACAAAAACCTTAAAGAAAACAAAAGATTCTTCTTGGTTCATTTTAGCATAAGGTACACAATTCAGTAGTCTCATTTTCCAACATAGGATCTTCATTCACTAGTTGGTTTTATTTTTAGACATAGGGTCTCCACTCCCTAGTCGCTTTTCCAACATAGGGTCTCCACTCCCTAATTGATGTCAGCATAACCTGATGTCAACATAGGGTGTCCACTCCCTAGTTGATGCCAAGATAGAGTCTCCACTCCCATGTTGATACCAACATAGGGTCTCCACTACCTAGTTGATGCGAACATAGGGTCTCCACTTCCTAGTTGATGCCAACATAGGGTCTCCATTCCCTAGTTGATGCCATCATAACCTGATGCCAATATATGGTCTCCACTCCCTAGTTGATGACTTTCCAACATAGGGTCTCCAATCCATAGTTGATTTTATCTTAGACATAGGGTCTCTACTCCCTAGTCTACATTTCCCCCAGGTACTCCACTCCTTGATATCTTTGTCAATATAGAGTATTCCATTCCCTGGCCACATTTTCCCAGCATAAGATACACCAATCCTTAGTTGAGACATCTTTTGACAAAAAAGGAACACCATCCAAAAAAAAAACAAAAAAAAGAATAATCATCATGATCCTTTCGGGGTACACTATTCCCAACTTTTTATTGCTTTCAATAAAGAAGTAGCTTAGAATTTTGTTACACATAACTCACAAAATTTTTCTAGTGAAAACTGGGGCAGAAAATTTCGTTTGTTTGTTTTGTTTTGGTGTCAGAGCAGGTTTTACCTCGAGGCACAAGGTTCGAGATGATCAAAATAAGAAGTCTCGATCCAGAATAAAGAGAAAAAAAGTGAATAAGTAGATGAAAGATGTGCTGCTCAAGACATAGCTGAAGTCACGAGCACTGCGTGTCCAGTTTTTATCAGAAGAAGCCGTAGAAGAATGAACTAGCATTTGCAGCTAGCAGGCGTCAAGGTTCAAATCAAAAGTCTGCATGAAGCACCATTCAATACTCAAGATCAAGCTTCAGAATATTTATAGATAGGAATCTTGTAACTCATAGGTGATAGGCTTGTTTAATTCTTTTACATTTTGATTTTGATGTAATAACGGGACCACAGACCGGAGCCTCGATGGAACTCAACTCTCGAACTCATCATTCCATCGTTCTCCTTGAACTACACGCGACCTGATTCCCTTATAACCCGGAATATGTAGGTTGTCCATAACCAGGACTCGGTTGCACCCTTTCTTTTGTTTGTTTTCCCTTTTGAACAAACGTTTTGTCAAAATTAGTCACATGGCTCACCTTATCTTTGCCTGAAAACTCTTCATGTTTCCAAGCAAAGAGGGGCATGCTGTGAGCACCTAATTTTTGACCAAAATAAAAATTTTCACCTCTTTTATAGTATGTAAATATTATTTGAGTTTAACCTTTATTTCATTTTTAGTAGGTTTTTTTAAGAAAATTAAAAATCACAAAAATTATATGTTCTTGATTTTAAATATTTAGCTAGTATTTTTTATTTTACTAATGAGTACTTTCCACGTGGCAAGATTCTTCCTTATCTTTTGTAACAAACTCACATGCTCTCTCTAAAAACTCTCATGCCCATACACACTCTTTTTTTCTCCACCAATTAATCCTTATACCTACTCCTATATAAACACACAAATACACATGAAGGAAAAAAGGGGAAAGAGATGCACATCAGCTCACTCCCGTCAAGAACAAGAGTTCCTCCCTTTCCTTCCAAGGAAACCAGCCAACTTAAGCCATGAAAACCTCCAATTTCTCCTTAAAATCAACCATTTTTCCCATCACCTAAGACCAAATTGAAGCAATACCAAATTCTTCTGTTAAACTACCAAAAACAGCCATGTAAAGCATTTAAACATCACCAAAAAAACAGCAACCAAACTCCAGCGAAAATATATCCAAAACAAAAGCTCAAACGCAACAAAAATCCAGCAAAAACGCACCAGAAATCAGCTCCAAAACAGTCCCAAAATCAGCAAGAACAACTCTATTTTCAGCCGAAAACCCAGCAAAACTCAGCCATGAAACAGCCTTGAAACCAACTGCTTTTCCTCCGCAAAACCCAGCAGATCCTAACCTAAAATGGAATAAATCGAGTGAAGCTTTTGTTGAGTCCGGTTTTCATTTTTCAATAGCTTCGTTTGAGTTTGTCAGCGAGGCTATTCGGTCGAGGTTTGAAGAAATATCCAGGGCCATTAGTTTCGTTGTATTACACATCCATCAATAAAGGTCTGATTTCTCCATGTTTATCCCTTTGTTATGTGTTTCTTTAAGTTATTCTACTTTTGGTATTAAACGAATGAAATTCCTATTTTAAGTGTTTATTTCGATTTGTATTATGGTTGTGATTGTACCGTCTCTGATTGATGAGTTGTTTATTTGTGAATTTATTAGTTATGTAGATGAACTTATTTTGTCTTTTATAAATACTTTCTGGTGATTTTAGTAATTCATGTGATTTAAAAAGTTTTCTCTGGTTTTGGGTCTTAAGTTCATGAAGTAAAAAAATATTTTCCTTATTATGGAAAGAATCTGGAATTGTTAATTTAACGGGCCATGAAACTTGCAATTAACTTGGTCTAGAATGGTATTCGTTACTCTATGGCTATTTGATTGCAAATTGCCAATTACTTGTGTTTTTCTTGAGCTAATTTATTCACGTTACCGTGACTTTGTGATTTAGCATGTCTAATTCAAGATAAACCCTCCAGTGGTAATAATAATTACATATATATTAAATAGTTTTTCTTTTTCTGTAAAAGTACACATAATTTAGATTGTTACATAAGAATTAATATGCCATCAGAACTAATGTTGCTGTAACTGGCCCATTTAATTGAATAAATGTATCACATAGTATTGAATCTTCACACCTAGTCACACGACATAAGGCCTTTAGCTTAGAGACACAATCATAGCCTTAGGTATATTCCTAATCGAACTAACTATTATAATTATGTACACGTACGCGTGACATAGTTGTGATGCCAAAAACAAGACAAGGAACACGTTAGCGTGACTTTGGTTAAACATTTCTAGTAAAATAAAATGCCTTAATCTGTCACGACCCAAAATGCTAACTCAGGTCGTGAGGGCGCCCAACAGCGGGGTTGGGCAAGCCAACACTCATTTTACTAAGGGTTCTTTCTTGTTTGATTAAACATTTCAACATATACCAAGTTTTTGAAGCTTAAAACATAAATCGAAAAGGATAATTAGCCAGCTTTAATCAAAAGTTGTCATAAGGAGGCTTGAGCCAATATATACAGACCCGAAATCCATAATAACTACCACGTTTGTGCCAAGAACTAGTGTCACAAGTCCTACGGGCATACTAACAGAATATACAAAAGATATAATATACAGTCCCACTGTCTGAAAGAAATAGACGGGAAATATGCCAAAGAAACTCTATGGTGCTGCCGAGGATCGTTAGGAGAAGCAGCTCACCGTGAAGTCAGGTCCAACTATGATCAGAATCGAGCTCAGGTCTGATAACCTGATGCACCAGCCTCTGAACCTAAACAGTTATGTACAGAAGCGTAGCATGAGTACATAGACAAATATGTACCCAGTGAGTATCCCGCCTAACTTCGAAGAAGTAGTGACGAGAGGTCGACTTGACACTCACTAAGGTCTAACAAAATGATTAAACAAGATATAATATCGGTAACAGACATACAAGGATGATAAAACATTACACATTAAAAATAACAGTAATTCAAATAAATACTAGAAGTAAATATACAATTTCTACTTCATTATTACCTTTTTTTTAAATATTTGACCACGCAATATCCATAAAAGAATCATTAACAATTTAGCATGCGCATACAGGATAAGGACAACCGACCTGAGCCATCATAATGATCATATCTGTGCACTGCCGAGGGTCGAATGGCCCGAACCATAATATATCTTTCAATCTCACCGTGGCGTACGGTCCGCTCCCATGAGAGAAGGGGAAATAACACTCCGCTTGCGGAATGTAAATTGCGAAGAAGTCACATGCACTCACAATCCACACATTATTCTTTATAAATTACTTTTCAATGAAAAATTCCTTAAAATTTCTCAAATTCCATGATCTCAGGGAAACAAGCCGCATGTAACATTAAATCATTAAGCATATAGTTCATTTCAAGGAAAAACACAAGGTATGGTGTAGGCCTAACTACCTGGACATAACAATAATAGTCGCTACGTACGGACTCTCATCACTTTGTGCGTACGTATCCCCCACAAACATTAGCACATAGCCATTTAAATCACCTAGGGGGGACAATTCCCTCTTACAAGGTTAGAAAGGAGACTCACCTCGCGTCCAACCTACTCCCCGGGTCAAGAATGCGCCCGAAACTCCGACTCATCATCCAAGGACTCGAAACTAATCAAATGTTATGTAAATATATCAAATCATACTCAAAGCATGGAATTCTCCTACTATTTAGTCAAATTCATCAATCTTGAAGAAATCCCAAAATCCAACCCCGGGCCTGCATGCTCGGATTTCGAAAATTCTCGAAGGAAACACTCACCCATAACCTAAGGATCGTTAATATATGATTTTTGTATGAATTCATAGCTAATTCACGGGTAATTCTCTAAATTCTCGAAAGCCCTAGGTTACTACTCAAATCCATAATTTTCTACGAATTAGGTAGTTAACTTCAACTAGGAATCATGCATTAACTAACTTTAGGATAGAATACACTTACCTTTTAGTAGCTAGGTCGTGGGAATCTTTTCCAAGCTCTCAAGATCATCTATGGTGGAAGAAAATGGGATAATTCTATATTGAAAGACCTTACTGCCGACAGGGGTTTCCGCACCAGCGACTCGACGATCGCTCCTGCGGTCTCGCACCTGATAGCAATAGCTCGCACCTGCAGAAAATGGGACAATGGCCTGGGCTCGCACCTGCAGGCAGGGTCCGCACATGCGGCTCTGCACCTTCGGGAAAGGGCCCGCACCTGCGAGAACTGGGCAACCCACCTGGGGGTCGCACCTGCGAGGTTGGGACCGCAGGAGCGGTCTCGCACCTGCGACTGGGCAACCGCACCTGCGGTCACACCAGATCAGGTGCGCCAGCAACTGCTTCAGTTGGTTTTTGGCCTCGTTTGGTGCCCGAGAGGCACCTGGGCCCACCCGAGCCCCCGTCCGAATATACCGACAAGTCCCAAATCATAATACGGACTCGCTTGAGCCTTCAGAATAGAAACAACAATGCACCGAACTGACCTATACTACTCGGAATGACACTAAATTTTGTAGGCAAGTCATAAATGACATAACGGAACTATTCCGGATATTGGAATTCCATTTGGACCTCGATAACATGAAAACACGTGCCAAACCACAATATGAACTTAAGGAAACTCTTATTTCGATATTTGGTGCTGAAATGCTCCCGGGTCATCCAAAACCCATTCCAAACATATGTCCAAGTCCCAAATCATCATATGAAACTACCGGAACCGTCGAAACTCGATTCCGAGATCATTTACTAAAACCGTTGATGGAAGTCAAACTTTGCCAAAAAGGCCAACCTTAAGGAACTAAGTGTTCCAATATCTCTCTAAACATTTCCGAATCCCGGACCACCTGCCCCCGCTAGTCATAAATCACAATAAGCCGCTGAGGGGAGTTTCATGTATGGGAACAGGGTCCGATAACGCAAAAACGACCGGTCGGGTCGTTAATTCTTCACCTCTTAAATAAACGTTCGTCCTCGAACGGGTCTAGAATCATACCTGAAGTGCTGAATAAGTGCGGATATCCGCTCCGCATGTCCTCTTTGGACTCCCAGGTCGCTTCCTCGACTGGTTGGCCCCTCAACTAGACCTTCACCGCAGAAACCCTCTTGGACCTTAACTGGCAATCCTGTCTATCAATAATAGAAACTGGCTCCTCCTCGGAACCAAACCTCTCATCCAACTGAATAGTGCTGAAATAAACCACATGAGAGAAGTCAGCGTGGTACCTCCGTAGCATGGATACATGAAAGACTGGATGAACTCCTGACAAACTGGGAGGTAAAGCTAGCTCATAAGCAACCTCCCCAACTCGCCTCAATACCTCAAAGGGACCTATAAATCTTGGGCTCACCTTGCCCTTCTTCCTGAACCTCATAATACCCTTCATTGGCGAGATTTTCAACAGGACCTTATCTCCCTCCATAAATGCTACATCACGCGCCCTCTGATCCGCATAACTCTTCTGTCTGGACTGTGCTGTGCGGAGCCTCTCCTGAATCAACTTCACCCTCTCCAAAGCATCCCTCACCAGGTCAGTGCCATATAACTTGGCCTCGCCAGGCTCAAACCACTCGATAGGAGAACGACATCACCGACCATACAAAGCCTCAAATGGAGCCATCCCGATGTTGGACTGAAAACTATTATTGTAAGAAAACTCGGTCAAAGGAAAGAACTGGTCCCACTGACCTCCAAAGTCAATCACAAATGCCCTGAGCATGTCCTCCAATATCTGAACTGTACGCTACGACTAGCCATCAGTCTGAGGGTGAAATGCTGTGTTGAGGTCTATCTGGGTACCCATCTCACTATGCAATGCTCTCCAGAAGTGCGAGGTGAACTGAGGACCTCGATCTAATATAATGGACACCGGCACGCCGTGCAACCGGACTATCTCCCGAATGTAGATTTGTGTCAACCTCTCACAAGTATATGTAGTAGCCACTGGAATGAAATGAACCGATTTGGTCAATCTATCCACAATGACCCAAGCCGTGTCAACCTTCCGCAGAGTCCGAGGCAACCCAACCACGAAATCCATAATGATGCGTTCCCACTTCCACTCCGGAATGGGCATCTGCTGAAGTAGGCCTCCTGGCCTTTGGTTCTCATACTTAACCTGCTTGCAATTAAGACACCTAGCCACATACTCCACAATGTCCTTCTTCATACGCCTCCACCAGTAATGCTGCTTCAAATCACGATACATCTTCGTAGCACCAGGATGAACAGAATACCGAGAATTGTGTGCCTCCTCTAGAATCCTCCCTCTCAGGCCATCGACATTAGGAACACATAAACAGCCCTGAAGTCTCAGAACACCATCCTCGCCAATAGTAACCTCCTTTGCACCACCCTGAACCACTGTCTCCCGAAGCTCTGTCAAGTACTGATCATCAAACTGTCGAGCCTTAATCTCTCCCAATAACAAAGACTGAGCAACCACATGTGCTAAAACTGGGCGAGGCTTTGAATGGTCTAACCTCACCAGGCGATTAGCCAAGGACTAAATGTTCAAGGCTAGAGGTCTCTCCTCTGCTGCAATGTAAGCCAAACTACCCATACTCTCTGCCTTCCTTCTCAAGGCATCTGCTACCATATTTGCCTTGCCCGGATGATAAAGAATGGTGATATCATAATCCTTCAACAACTCAAGCCATCTGCGCTGCCCAAATTAAGGTCCCTCTGCTTAAACAAGTGCTGCAAGCTGCTGTAGTCTGTATAAACCTCATAGGACACCCCATACAAGTAGTGCCTCCAAATCTTAAGAGCATGAACAATCTCCGTCAACTCTAAATCGTGCACATGGTAATTATTCTTGTGAACCTTCAGCTGGCACGAAGCATAAGCAATAACTCTCCCTTCTTTCATCAACACACATCCCAAACAAATGCGCGAAGCATTGCAACACACTCTATACATCCCCGAACAGGAAGGCAATACTAGAACTAGTGCTGAGGTTAATGCTGCCTTGAGCTTCTGAAATCTCGCCTCACACTCGTCGGACCATCGAAATGGGGCATTCTTCTGAGTCAATCTAGTCAATGGAGCTGCAATAGAAGAGAGCCCCTCCACAAATCGGCGATAATAGCCTGCTAGGTCCAAAAAGCTCCTGATCTCTGTAGCTGAAGTAGGACGCGGCCAACTCTGAACTGCTTCAATCTTCTTAGGATCAACCTTGATACCCTCTCCGGATACCACATGCCCCAAGAATGCCACGAAATCCAAAAAGAACTCACACTTGGAGAACTTAGCATATAACTTCTGTTCTCGCGAAGTCTGGAGCACAACTCTCAAATACTTCTCGTGCTCCCCCAGGCTACGTGAGTAACTCAAAATGTCATCAATGAAGACAATGACAAAAGAATCAATATACGGCCTGAACACCCTATTCATCAAGTCCATAAATGTTGTTGGGGTATTAGTCAAGCCAAAGGACATCACCAAGAACTCATAGTGGCCATACCTCGTGCGAAAAGCAGTTTTCGGAACATATGAGGCCCGAATCCTCAACTGATGATATCCCAATCTCAAATCAATCTTAGAAAACACCCGAGCACCCTGCAACTAGTCAAACAAATCATCGATGCGCGGCAAAGGGTACTTGTTCTTAATGGTGACCTTGTTCAACTGGCGGTAATTAATACACATCCGCATGGACCCATCCTTCTTCTTCATGAACAGAACAGGAGCACCCCACGACGATACACTCAGTCTGATGAACCCCTTAGCCAACAACTCCTCAAGCTGCTCCTTCAACTCCTTCAACTCTTTCGGAGCCATATGGTACAGAGGAATAGATATAGGCTGGGTTCCTGGAGCTAAATCAATGCAGAAATCAATATCACGATACGGAGGCATGCCCGGAAGGTCTGAAGGAAAAACCTCAGCAAATTCTCGAACAACTGCACTGAATCAATCGCCGGAGACTCCACGGTGGTGTCCTGCACATAAGCAAGATAGGCCAGACAACCCTTCTCGACCATATGTCGAGCCTTCATGAATGAAATAACCCAGCTGGCTGCACTAACCGAGGAATCTCTCCACTCCAGCCTAGGCGACTCGGGCATGTCTAAAGTAACTGACTTGGCATGGAAATCTAGCACGACATGATAAGGAGATAGCCAATCCAAGCCTAGAATAACCTCAAAATAAACTATGTCGAGCAATTAAAGGTCCGCTCTGGTCTCGAACCCACAGAAGGTGATCATACAAGACCGATAGATCCAGTCTACCACCACAGAATCGCCGACAGGAATGGACACATATATAGGAGAACCCAAGGACTCACGAGGAGCATTGTGAAAATGAGCAAATAATGCTGAAACATATGAATAGGTGGATCCTGGATCAAATAATACTGAAGTCTCTCTACCACATACTGAGATAATACCTGTGATCACGGCGTCTGAGGCCACTGCATCTGATCTGGCCGGAATAGCATAGAATCTAGCTGGAGCACCAGAAGACTGAACCCCGCCAGAAAGAACAAGAGCTGACTATCCTCCCCCTGACTGGCCTTCACCTCTAGGATGACCACTGCCGACCTATCTTGACGGCTGGTGCTCGGCCCATAGGCTGATGACCCTGCTGCACTACTTTGCCCCTAAACTTGGGATAATGCCTCTTCATATGACCTGGATCCCCACACTCATAACAACCCCCAGGTATCATAGCCTGCTGCCCTGAAGAGAAACCCTGAATGGCCGGAGAGCGATGTGTACTCTCTGGCATAGCACTGAAGTAGGGACTGGGGGATCTCGGATAACTGGAATAACCACTAGGTGAACTCTTAATGGCTGGAGGGCGGTAGGAATGCTCTGGCATGGCTCTGAAATGAGGCCTCGCTGGAATACCTCGGGGAGGTGGTGGGGGTGATAAATATGGAGGCCTGCTGAGCTGACCTCTGCCGAACTGACCCCTACCCTTAACTGGGGCATCTCTGAAATCTCCGAAGAATCTGTCTCGCTTGTTCTGCTGACCCTGCTCTCTACCTCTCGATTGATAACCCTCAATCTGACGAGCTATCTCGACCACCAGCTGATAGGGAGTCCCCATCTCCACCTCTCGGGCCATGTTGGCCCTAATATCGGAGTGCAGCCCTGCTAAAATCTCCGCACTCTCTCGGCATCAGTAGGCAATATCATATGTGCGTGGCGAGACAACTCTAAGAATCTATCCTCATAATCCGTCACTGACATCTGTCCCTTCTCCAGCTTCTCAAACTGATACCGCAGCTCTTCCCTCTCAGAGGGTAGGATATACATGTGTAGAAACATCTGAGTGAACTGCTCCCAAGTGATAGGAGGAGAATTTGCTGGCCTGCTGAGAATATATGACTACCACTATCTGCAAGCTCTGCCCTCTAACTGGAAGGTAGTGAAGTCCACTCCATGGGACTCTGATATCCTCATATTGTGCAGCATGTCCCTGCACCTGTCAACAAAATCCTGGGCATCCTCGCCTCGCTCACCCCCGAAGACTGGAGGGTGCAATCGAGTCCATCTATCCAATAACTTCAGCGGATCACCGTCCGCAGCTGGTCTGGGCTCAGGTGATGCTGCTACAGGCTGGTCCGGGGTATGATGTAATGATGTTGCCTGACCTGCAGCCTAGGCGGTAGGAGTCTGGGCCCCCTCTCCCGCCTGAGATGTGGCAGGATCTACTGGAAATAAACCAGCCTAGGACATAGTGTCCATAAACCGCATCATACGGCCCATGATCTCCTGGAAGCCTGGCGTTGTCATAAAGTCCACTGGAGCAGGATCTGCTTGATGCACCTCACCCTGCTCCTCTATAGTAGGATCCTCTGGAGGTGGTGCAACTGGAATAGATCGGGGATGCCATCGTCCCCTACCTCTGGCCGGTTCCCTCCCCCAACCCCTGCCACGACCTCGGACAACGGGGGTAGCAGCCCCTCCCAGGTCTGGAACATCAGATGCACGCGTCCTCACCATCTGTGAGAGAATAGAAGAATGAGATTTAGTAAACCATCAACTGCACGATAGAATAAAAATAAGGAGAGGTTTTCCTAACACCCTATAGCCTCCTGAAGATAAGTACATATGTCTCCTTACTGATCCGCAAGACTCTACTGGGTTTGCCCGTGACTCATGAGACTTACGTGAACCTAAAGTTGTGATACCATGTTGTCACGACCTAAAATCCTAATTCAGGTCCTGAGGGCCCCCAACAGCGGGGTCAGGCAAGCCAACACTCATTTTACTAAGGGTTCTTTCTTGTTTGATTAAACATTTCAACATATACCAAGTTTTTAAAGCTTAAAACATAAATCAAAAAGGATAATTAACCAGTTTTAATCAAAAGCGGTCATAAGGAGGCGTGAGCCAATATATACAGACCCGAATTCTATAATAACTACCACGTGTGTGCCAAGAACTAGTGTCACAAGTCCTACGGGAATACTAACAAAATATACAAAAGATATAATATACAGTCCCACTGTCTGAAAGAAATAGACGGGAAATAAGCAAAAGAAACTCCATGGTGCTGCCGAGGATCGTGAGGAGAAGCAGCTCACTGTGAAGTCAGGTCCAACTATGATCAGAATCGAGCTCCGGTCTGATAACCAGATGCACCAACCTTAGAACCTGTACAGTTAAGTACAGAAGCGTAGCATGAGTATATAAACAAATATGTACCCAGTGAGTATCCCGCCTAACCTCGAAGAAGTAGTGACGAGAGGTCGACTTGACACTCACTAAGGTCCAACAAAATGATTAAACAAGATATAATATCGGTAACAGACATAAAAGGATGATAAAACAGTATACATTAAAAATAACAGTAATTCAAATAAATACCGGAAGTAAATATACAATTTCTACTTCATTATTCCCTTTTAAAAAAAAAAATATTTGACCACTCAATATCCATAAAAGAATCATTAACAATTTAGCATGCGCATACAGGATAAGGACAACCGACCTGAGCCATTATAATGATCATATCTGTGCACTGCCGAGGGTTGAACGGCCCGAACCATAATAAATCTTTCAATCTCGACGTGGCGTACGAATTGATCCCATGAGAGTGGGGGAAATAACACTCCGCTCGCGGAATGTAAATTGTGATGCGGTCACATGCACACACAATCCACACATTATTCTTTATAAATTACTTTTCAGTGAACAATTCCTTAAAATTTTTCAAATTCCATGATCTCAGGGAAACAAGCTGCATGTAACATTAAATCATTAAGAATATAGTTCATTTCAAGGAAAAACACAAGGCATGGTGTAGGCCTAACTACCCAGACATAACAATAATAGTTGCTACGTACGGACTCTTGTCACTTTGTGCGTACGTAGCCCCCACAAACATTAGCACATAGCCATTTAAATCACCTANGGGGGGGGGGGGGGGAGGAGGACAGTTCCCTCTTACAAGGTTAGAAATGAGACTCACTTCGCGTCGAACCTACTCCCTCGGTCAAGAATGCGCTCGAAACTCCGAACTTGTCACCTAAGGACTCGAAACTAATCAAACGTTATATAAATATATCAAATTATACTCAAAGCATGGAATTCTCCTACTATTTAGTTAAATTCATCATTCTTAAAGAAATCCCAAAATCCAACCACGGGCCCGCATGCTCGGATTCCGAAAATTCTCAAAGGAAACACTCACCCATAACCTAAGGATTGTTAATATATGATTTTTGTATGAATTCATAGCCAATTCACGGGTAATTCTCTAAATTCTCGAAAGTCCTAGGTTACTACCCAAATCCTGAATTTTCCACTAATTAGGTAGTTAAATTCAACTAGGAATTCATGCATTAACTAACTTTAGGATAGAATTCACTTACCTTTTAGTAGCTAGGTCGTTGGACTCTTTTCCAAGCTCTCAAGATCGTCTTTTGTGGAAGAAAATGTAGTGAAAATGGGATAATTCCGCATTTAAAAACCTTACTGCCTATAGGGGTTTCTGCACCTGCGACTCGACGACCGCACCTGCGAGCAATAGCTCGCACCGGCGAAAAATGGGACAAGGGCCTGGGCTCGCACCTGCGGGCAGGAGTTCGCACCTGCAACTCTACACCTGCGGGAAAGGGCCCGCACCGGCAAGAACTGGGCAACCCACCTAGGAGTCACACCTGCGAGGCTGGGACTGCAGGAGCGGTCTCGCACCTGCGACTGGGCTACCGCACCTGCGGTCACACCAGATCAGGTGCACCAGCAACTGCTTCAGCTGGTTTTTGGCCTCGTTTGGTACCCGAGAGGCACCTGGGCCCACCCGAGCCCCCGTCCAAATATACCGACAAGTCCCAAATCATAATACAAACTCGCTCGAGCCTTCTAAAAACCCACAACAACGCTAAAACTCAAAATCACACCTCAAAACCCCTAGAATCAAACTTAGGAACTTTAAGTTTCTTGAATTCGCGAACAATGCGCCGAACCGACCTATACTACTCGGAATGACACCAAATTTTGCAGGTAAGTCATAAATGACATAACGAAACTGTTCCCGATCTCAAATTCCGTTCGGACCTCGATAATATGAAAACACGTCCCAAACCACAATATGAACTTAAGGAAAGTCTTATTTCGATATTGGGCGCCGAAACGCTCCCGGGTCATCCAAAACCCATTCCGAACATACGCCCAAGTCTGAAATCATCATACGAAGCTACCGGAACCGTCGAAACTCGATTTCGAGGTTGTTTACTAAAAATGTTGACCGAAGTCAAACTTCGCCAAAAATGTCAACCTTAAAGAACTAAGTGTTCTAATATCGCTCTAAATACTTCCGAATCCCGGACCAACCGTCCCCGCAAGTCATAAATCACAATAAGCCACTATGGGGAGTTTCATTTAGGGGAACGGGGTCCAATAACGCAAAAATGACCGGTCGGGTCGTTACATAATCAAACACTCGTAGAAATGCTTTTAGGCACGATTCTTAAACTAGTATCATGATTACATACATCTTCACGTGACGTGATCCCGATTTTTTCAAATAAATTCATGGTACGCATCCGCGCGACTTTGATCAAACCTTTTCTTAAATAAACTAAGTGGTAAGAGTTGTGTACACGTACACGTGACATGATTCTTGACACATCAAACTAAACGGGTATACGTACACGTAACTCGCATTAAGGTAATCTTTTAGATAAATTAAATAATTAGAAGTGGTAAAAGCTAAATATACACAGGTCTTAAAATGAGTAATTAGATCAAATAAGCCAAGTCTGAGTCGTTAAGCGATCGTGCTAGAACCACGATATCCGAAAATGCCTGATGTGTAGCTAGACTTCATGGTTTAAAGCATTATGTGCCTTACATTTTATGTTTTTTAATGATAAAAATACACGTCGTATGTGTATAATGAAGTCTACTTCATGTGTAGGTGAATTGGAGATGGAAGCCGAGCTAAATGGATGCATAAACGTCAAAAATACGCTCAAGAGTCAAAAAGGAGTGAACCGGGCTATAGCCGGGCGTTTGAGCCATAAAGCCTGGTCATACCAGGCTATAGCTGGGCGTTTGGGCTATAGAGCCTGGTAGGACCAGGCGCTTGGGGGGCATTAGAGCCTTAACGCCAGGCCTGGCCAGGCTTTATCCGGGCGTTTGGGCCATAAAGCCTGGTCCCTGCTCCGGTCCAATCCGAGTTTTGAAGGTTATAAGTGTTTCCCGATTTGAATTGAAGTCTCCTACACGTTTAGGGTTTGTCCCAAACATATAAATAGACCCAAAAACACAACTTTGAAAGAGATATTGACGTGGGGGGAATTCACGTGGAGGAACACACACCACACATGAAGGAGACTTATACCTAGTTTTTCTTCTCTTCTCTTCCTTTACTTTCATAGTTTATTAGTTCTAGAGTTTTTGGGTGCTACATGAACGTTGTAGTTTGAAGCTTGAATTGTTATTATTATTTTATCATATTGGTCTATTTATTCAATCATGCGCTTAATTATTTGATTGCTTGATCACCAGTTGAATACTATCTACGAATCTAGGATTGAACTCGGGAAAGGTAATTCTAGATTCCATATAAGATTGGGTAGAGCAAGATCTTAACCCTTCAGGGGAGCGAATTTGCAGTTAGGATAGGAATATACATAATCGCCTTGCTTGGTTATTATACGGGAATTACTAATGCGTTCTTGTTAATCCAAATTTCATAGGAATATAGGCGTTAAGTTAGCTTGAATAGGCGAGTTGTACTTCGGGAGAAGGCTACGAGAAATATTAACCTCGTCAATCAATAAACCAGATAAATTAATTAGACGATTTAAGTGGAAAACTCAACATGATTGTTTGCTAACCCATAGCTCTGGAATATCGGCTCTTATTGAATTTGTGTCTAATTTCGCCAATTTGTTTCCTTAATTTCATAGTTTATTATTCTAGATTAATTTTAGTTAAATATTCATACTTTAGTATTCTCTTGAATAGATTAATTGTTTGGGTTTAATTCAGTTGATAGTTAATCACAAGTCCCTGTGGGTACGATATCTGGACTTACAATCCTATATTACTTGTCGACCACGTATACTTGCATCTGCGTTTGGGAACAACAAGTTTTTGGCGCCGTTGCCGGGGACTTAGAAATTAACTATTCTACTAGATTGAATTATTACTTTTGTCTATTTAAGTTTTTATTTTTTTTATTTTTTATTTGTATATTAATTTAATTTTTTATTATCTTTCTTGACATGGCATCTTGGAATGATAATTGGTCGAATAGTGGTTATTCTTATTATGACGATCCTTGTCCATATTGTGGAGGACCACACATGTGGAAATATTGTCCATCTCCATTTAATGTGTGGAATTTTTGTAATGTGTGTGGTTGTCAAGGTGGCCATTGGGATGGTTGTCCTAATTCTTATTATCCTTCTCAGAGCTTTTATTGTAATGTT
>ML408461.1:70913-84599 GCA_005239525.1 Nicotiana knightiana | reverse complement strand
AATTAAACGCAGAATTGAAGAAACAACCATATATTGAGTGAACTATAATCAAGGTTAAATTAATGTCGAATAACAATATTCATGGCTAAACCACAACCCCAGAACAATGGGTGTTTAGCCACTCATGCTAGAATCAAACAATTGCATAAGTGTTGCATAAATGGAAAATACTAGAATAAGATGAAGAAAACTGATAATCCTTTGCTTCATCAATGATCATGTGTGTATCTTCTCTCCAAAAATGTCATCCTCCCTCCAAAGTTGTGTTTTTAGGTCTATTTATATGTTTGGGACAAACCCTAAATGTGTAGGAGACTTCTATTCAAACCGGGAAACACTTAAAACCTTCAAAACTCGGATTTGACCGGACCAGGGACCCCAGGTGTTAAGCCCCAAACGCCCAGCTATAGCCTGGGCAGGCCTGGCGTTAGGACTCTAACGCCCAGCTATAGCCTGGGCAGGCCTGGCTTTATGGCTCTAACGTCCGGCTATATCTCGGGTCACTCCTTTTCGACTCTTGAGCATATTTTTGACGTTTATGCATCCATTTATCTCGGCTTCCATCTCCAATTCACCTACATATGAAATAGACTCCATTATGCACATATGACGTGTATTTTTATCATTAACGCACATAAAATGTAAGGTACATAATGCTTTAAACCATGAATTCTAGCCAAGCATCAGCTATTATTTTGTCTATATTTTGATTCTAAATATATATAAAAAAATTTAAGATACCTGAGATGGTACCACTTATTTATTCTGAAAAAGTAGCAGATCCCACTAGTGTGCATGCGAAATATCTCGAGATGAAAGTTCGATGCCTTTAACACAATTTGATGAAGGCTTGCTTAATGAAATTATTAGCGTAAGTTTTCTGTCTTTGAATACGATTAGTTTTCTTATTTTCTTATTTTTGCTTAAGAGACGTTTTTTTTTTATGATTTTTGATTCAGAGATTATTGGCGAAGTTGAAAAAGGATTTGCAGAATGTGTTAGAATTCATCAAAAAATAACTTTATAAGAAAAAAGGATTAAAAAGGACATCAAGTTAACATGAAAATAACTTGTTACTTTTTCTTACATTGTATCATGAACCTTTCTACTGCTAATTCTAAATTCTGGGTTAAGTGTCCAAACTTTCTAAGCTGCTAATTGAGGACTAATTGTCTTGAATTTTGAGCTTCTAATTTTAAACTCAAGATTAACTATCCTATATTTTTGAGCTTCTAACATAAAATTCAGGATTAACTGTCCTTAATTTTTGAACATCTAACTTTAAGCTCAAGACTTACTGTCATGAACTTATAAGCACCTGATAATACTAGATTTAAATACTATCTCAGAGGCTTCAAAAACAAACCTAGAGTCGAAGGTTGATACTTTATAGAAGTTTCTTAAGAAACCACATGAAAGGAACAAAGAGAGAGAACCTACTGTTCCATTAGTTAGCAAAGATGCAGTTGATGATCAATGTGATGATAATAAAGATCATTACGAAAGATTTTATACATATGTGCATCTAGAAGATGAAACTGATATGTGCATCGGAATTGGGAAAGGTTAGATAGAGCTTTTGATATTATTGTCATTGTAAATTTAAATTCAATAGCGTAACAAATTAACTGTTTTGCGCTTATAAATATTGTGGAATCTTGTGATGGAGTGGAATATCAAGATCATGAAAATCCAAAAGAGAAAAGTGTAATTGAAATGTTTGCAAATCTGGAGTGCAATCTCAGGATGTAGAAAATCCCTCGAGAACAATTATAAGTGAGATTATATGCAAATGTGTAGAAGGAACATATGAATATATCTACACATATCTCCCTTAAAGCCAAATTTGAAAATCAAAATGATGCTAATCAAGGTTATATGGAATTTTGTTGATCTTATACATGTTAGTTTCAGTGAAAGATTAGTAACAAGTATTAATTGTGTTTGCTCTTATAAATATTGTAGAATTTTGTGAAGCTGCAAGCAAAGACATGAAGTGAAATATCAAGATAAATGCAACGCATGGACCAAGCATAAGTGATATCATTTGCAAATATGCTGAAGGAATATACAATATCTCAATTCTATCAGCTCTTAAAGAAATAGAAGAAGTTAAGGTGGACAACACATGTATAAGTTCTTTTTTTAATAATTAGATCATTTTGAACTTCAGGATATTGTGTCCTGAATTTTAATTTCTTCAAGTCAAATTTTAGAATTTAAGGACAGTTAAGAAAAATGTGTCCTAAATTTTAGATCCATACTTCAAATTGTTGGGACATTTCAAAAAATATGTCCTGACTTTTAATTTCTTCAGTGGACAATGTGTCGGGAAATTGAGGTCTTGCAGCCAAACTAATGTATATGTAATTTTGCTTGCAGAGCAAAATAAAGATGGAGTGGAACATCAAGATCACGAAAATTCAAAAGAGAGAAGTAGAGGGCAATCTCAAGACATAAAAAATCCGTTAGGAACAAGCATAAGTGAGGTTGTTTGAAAATGTGTAGAAGGAACAAATGATTCTCTACACTTCTCTCTCTTAGAGCCAATTTTGGAAGTCAAAATGATGCTAGTCAAGATAATGATATTTATAATGATTTAATTGGCTTGATCTTGACTGTTGCGAAAGGTTAAATGGAGTTTTGTTGATCTTATACATGTTAGTTTTAGTCAAAATTTAGTTACAAGTATTAATTGTGTTTGCTCTTGTAGTATTGCAGAATCTTCTGAAGTTGCAAGTAAAAAAACATGGAGCACAATTTTAAGATAAAAAAAATACAATTGACGGAATAAGCATAAACAATATCTCAGCACCATTGTCTCTTAAAGACAGAGATGAAAACACAGTTATTAAGTTCTTTTTTTTTTTTAATAATTATTAGTTTGAACTTCGGGATATTGTGTCCAGAATTTTAATTTCTTCATGTCAAATTCCAGAAGTTACAGGCATTTCAGAAAAATGTGTCCTGAATTTTAGATTCATACTTCAAATTGTCAAGACATTTCAAAAATATGTTTACTTTTAGTTTCTTCATAGGACAATGTTCTTGGAATTGAGGTCTTGTAGCAAACCTAATGTATATGTAGTTTTGCTTGTAGAGCAAAACAAAAATGCAGTCATTAACCTGTATACTAGAAAAAGAAAGAGAGATAGTATTGGTTCTGATAGTCCATCATTTGTTATTCTTACTCCGACTACACAAGGGAGCGTTGACGAAGGTTTGTCCATGGATGTTGAAGAGGAGCTTGGTAGAGGGAATAAGAAGCTCAGTTGGCAAGTGCAAATAAAAGTGGAGCATCGATGGCGCACAATGAGAATACTGCTGAGTATAGTGGCTGGATAAAATAAAAATATACTCGTAAATGTATTTTTCATTATGCCAAAGATGACGAAAAGTTATTGAAAAAATTCATTGAGTGGTTGTGTCACGATCCAAAATCTGTTAAAGGCCGTGATGGTGCCGGGCACCACTGTCAGGCAAGCCAACACTAAACAGTTAGTCTAATTCTCATTTTAATATTTTTGAAATCATGAATTTCCTTCAATTTAACTAGTAAAAGATGAACTTTAATGAATAATAATGTTGTTTTTCCAATTTCAATGCTGATTATCCCCAATCATCCCAGAACCCGGTGTCACAAGTACATGAGCATTTACTAGGACGTAAAATAAAATACAATAATTGTCTGGAATACAAAATTTGGGCAGAAAAGGAAATACAAGAACTCTGAAGGAGACTCTGTTGGTTGCGGATTGCCTCATAAAATGCAGCTCACCTAAGTCTCCGCATGCGTACACGCCTCTACTCTTACAAGGCCGCTAATCATAAATACACCAGTACAAAAATGTGCAACAAGTGTAGTATGAGTATATAAATCAACGTGTACCCACTAAGTATCCCGCCTAACCTCGAAGAAGTTGTGACGAGAGGTCGGTTTCAACACTTACTAAGGGCCAACAATATGATAATATGAAATTTCGATTAAGCATGATATACATCAATAAGACTCAGAATAAGAAATAACTGAACAAGTCTTCACCATATTTAAGAGCTTAAACCACTTCCTTCCTTTAAAACATATGATCGCACAAACAATGAATTTATACCAATTAAAAAAAGGGACTTCCAGTCCTATTATCACATACAAATACCACCGAGGAAGTTCGGGCCGATCCAACATAAATGTAAATTGTGCACTGCCGAGAGTCGAACGATGTGAATCATAGATGCATCTATTAACCTGCCTAGGCGATCGTCCCGCTCCCATGAGAATAGTAGAAAGAATTACCCTACTCGCGGATCATACTTGCGAAGCGGTCAAATATAAATTAAAGGAATTACCCTGCTCGCGGATCATACTTGCGACGCAGTTACACATAGATTTCTTAAGTTATTATAGTATTCTCCGATTCTTTTCAAAATACGAAATTCAAATGAAAACTTTTAAGATCCTAATTTTTTTCCCTCAATTCCAACTCCTTTCAAAACATTTAATGAGCAAACTCAATCCCGCTCTTTCTCAAGGCAAACAATAAACATAAATCAATAACAATATAAACAAGGCATGATGTAAGCCTAAAACTACTCGAACATAGGCATAGCTAGTAGCTACGTACAGACTCTTGTCACCTCGTGCGTACTTAACCCCCACAAATAGAAGCACATAATAATTTAGTTCACCTATGGGGTTAATACCCTCTTACAAGGTTAGAAAGGAGACTCACCTCGTTCAGCAACCAAATTCAAGATTTCAATAAACCTTTGCTTCGTGAATTCATGTCCGAAAGCCTCAAATCTAGTCATAAACAATTCGATATACTCAATACAAATCATAGGATTTAATTCCATATGAATTTGCTAATTTTCCAGATTAGAATTCAAAATTCATAAAAAATTTGACAGTGGGACCCACATCTTGTATCCCGAAAAAACTCACAAAATTTGAACACCCGTACCGATACGAGTTCAACCATATAAAAATTATCGAATTCCGACATCAGATTGGCTTTTAAATCTTAAATTTTTGTTTTTGGAAGATTTTACAAAACCCCCCAATTTCTTCCCACCTAAATCCAAAATAATTGATGAATATGGACATAGGTTTATGAAATATAATCAATTTCGGATATAGAACACTTACCCAAGTCGAAATCGTGAAAAATCCCTTTGGAATCGCCCAAATCTGAGACTTAAAACTCAAAAAATGAGTAAAAATGGCTAACTCCCTTTTTTAAGTTTTCTGTCTGGGCAAGTTGCATGTATGAAATGCGACTTTGCCTGATATTTGGGCAAATATAAACTGCTATCAGCCTTCATTCAACCGAACATAACTTTCTGTACAAATGTCCAAATAATGAATGATTTAACTTTATGGAAATTAGAATCGAAGGGCTACAACTTTCTTGTTTTGATAATTTTCAGATTCCTTATATATTTTGAGATATAAGATTCCAAAGTCATCTCTACGATTGCACCAGTTGCTGTCCAAAAAAAGCTTCTGCAGGAGAAATTCCAGCAGCTCCTTTGACCGAAATCCATTCCACTAATCTGTGATGACCCAAAAGGTCATCCAGTATATTCTATCTAATTCTGTGTTCTGAGGTCATGAAAACCTCCTTCTATCTCACCTCGATTTGCGTGCGTAGCCCGGACGTGTAGCCGAGAAGCCTTTATATGAAAAATTGATTAAAATGATAATTATATATTGGAAATTTGAATAAAGTTGACTTCAGTCAACGTTTTTGGTAAACGGATCCGGACCCGTGATTTGACTGTCCCGGAGGGTCCGTAGAAAAATTATTTTCTAAAAAATATTAAGGATTTTTAAAATGAATTTTTAGGTGAAACCTGTGATATCGGGCCCGTATCATGGTTCCGGATCCCGGAACATGTTCAATATGGTTATTATGTGTTATCTGTGAAATTCGGTAAGAAACGGACTTGGTTTGGCGTGTTTCAGATCAAAAATGGAAAATTTGAAAGTTTATGAAGTTTTGAAATATTTCATTGATTTTGAGGTTTAATTCGATGTTTTGATGTTAATTTGGTGATTTGATTACACGAATAAGTCCGTATGATGTATTTGAGGTTGTGTGCATATTTGGTTTTTAGTCCCGAGGGCTCGGGTGAGTTTGGGGTAGGTGTCGAAGTGAAAAACTTAGGAAAAATCTGGTGTAAAATGAGTTTTCTGCTATCTGGTGTTCTCTTCTATGCGATCGCATAGACACATCCGCGATCGCATAATGTAAAATGGACCAGCCCAATTTTTCCTTCAATGCGATCGCATTTCATGATACGCGATCGCATAGTGCATCGTTTGGCAACAGAAAATTCCTACTCTACGATCGCACAGTGGTCCTCGCGAACGCACTGTGAAAATCCTTGGCAGTGGCTCTTTCCCTTATATGTGATCGCATACTTAGCTCCGCGATAGCATAGCACCTTTTGGCTAGTAGTATTTTTTTCTCCTATGCGACCGCATCTCTGTGTCCACGATTTGAATGACCAAATGTTATCGGAATTGGATAAATTTAGTATGGGTGAACTCGTATCGGAATGGGTAATCGGTATTTGTAAAAGTTGTCGGGTTCCGAGGTGCGGGCCCAGGGGTCAACTTTTGGGTCGATTTTTATAAATTTGCAAAGATTGAAACTTTATTATTCAGAATCGTTCCTTATACGTTTTATATGTATTTTGAAGTTGTTTTAGTTGATTTTGAGTCGTCCGGGGGGCTTCCCGCCCGAGAAGTCTATTGTTGAGCACCGGGTTGTCGTCTTTGAGGTAAGTATCTTGCCTAACCTTGTGTGGGGGAACTACCCCTTAGGATTGAGTCTTCTATGTTGATTGTAGTCCGCGTACGCGAGGTGGCGAGTGTGTACTCGAAATTGTTTGCAAATAGATTGCCCTTTAGGGATTTTGGGTCCTTATGCTCCCCGTATATGAATTGAACTTGTTATATCTGAATCCCCGATTTCTAGTCTCAACTCATCCTGTTCAAATTAGAAGTACTTGCCTAGCATTCCTTGTTTCTTATAAGATCTTAATTGACTTAAATGAAGACTTTGTTTTTCCTACCGTCATGATATGTCTTCCTTCATACGCTGCCTATGTGACTAGAACTAGCATAATCCCGCTCTATAAATGTCTAACAAGAAATTGGAATATCTATATGTTGGTCAAGCATGCCCGTGAGTCGTACCTTGTGACTTAAATGATTTTCCTCTTAAGTACTACTTGGGTTTAATTGATGACCGCCCGTGTTGATGGTATTCTTTGATGTTGCGTATTTACTGAGCATTTGTTCCAATTGAGTTTATTCGGTGAAGCTAATTGTCTAAGTGAGATTGGTTATAGCTGATTCCCTTGCCGGGATGATTTGGTTTCTTGATTGTGAACTTGAATATGTAGAATCGTTGCCATATTTGCCTTGTTTTCCCTCGTTATGTTGTTCTCTCTTTGTGCTTGGCATTCCTCTCAGTGGCTACTTCTTATGAGATAGTTGTTACCACTTTTTTATTTAAGTCTTTGTATTGATTTGCTCATCGCACTTTGTATTCGGCCTTGTTTGCTTTCGCCGGTTGTGGAAATATATGTTGTTTCTGTCGCATTCTGGTTGTGTTCCTCAGTGGATACATTGCATATTTAAATTGGGACTACGGTCAGAGATCCGAGAGCTTTCCCCCTGTACTGAATATTTAAATTGGGACTACGGACAGAGATCCGGGAGCTTTCCCCCTGTACTGAATATTTAAATTGGGACTACGGACAGAGATCCAGGAGCTTTCCCCCTGTACTGCACTGCATATTTAAATTGGGACTACGGAAAGAGATCCGGGAGCTTTCCCCATGTACTGCATCACATAGTTAAATTGGGACTACGGACAGAGTTCCGGGAGCTTTTCCCCTGTACTGCATCGCATATTTAAATTGGGACTACGGACAAAGATCCGGGAGCTTTCCCCTGTACTGCATTGCATGACAAATTCTGAGTTGCGGACTGAGTTCCGGTAGTTTTATGATTGAGGAGAATTGGATCGAAAGATATAAATATATATATTGAAAAGTATATTAAAAGCATTTGTCATGCAGAATAATGATATTTGAAAGAGCAGTACTTGGGAAAATATATTTCGAACATCACGTATTTTGATGATATTTGAAAGAGCAGTGCTTGGGAAAATATATTTTGAACATCACGTATTTTGATGCTATTTGAAAGAGTAGTACTTGGGAAAATATATNTCTCTTTATAAAAATATATAAATGTACATTCAGATAAAATATGTTTCAAAGAAGAAATTTCTCTATTCCGAAATGATTATATCTTTAAAGCTTTCAAAATAAACTCACGATTTAAAGGTTTTCACTCGAAGGTTGACCAGTTTTATTGAGTTATTGGCTAAGGCCTGACGTAGATAAATTGATGCAGTGTTGAGTTGCTAGTGTTTTTATTGGGTTGTGATTCTCGCTATTTGGATTCCATTCTTCTCATGTTCTTTGCGTAATTTTATTATGTTGTCCGTTGATCGTAATTATTGAATTTCCTTATGTATTATTCGATCGTATCGTTAATTATATTGAAAAATCTTTATATAGATATTATGTTTCGATCTTCTATACACTTGTGACTTTTTACTTATTAGACCGGTGGTGTCTTGACTAGTCCTCGTCACTACTTCACCGAGGTTAGTCTTGATACCTACTGAGCACCGCAGTGGTGTGCTCATACTACATTTCTGCACATTTTTGTATGCAGCTTCAGGCTATTGTTGTTGGTAGCTGCGCAGATCATTAATGAGGAGACTCAAGGTAACCTGTTGCTACATTCGCAGGCTTCGGAGTCACCTTCCTGTTTTATTTCTATTCAACTGTACTTACTTATTCCTAGACAGTTGTATTTAGATTTTATAGAAAGATTTCGTAGAGCTTATGACTTGTATTTACCGGGTTTTGGGAAATTGTAAACTCTGTCAAGAATTCTATTTCGAAAATTTTAAAATTCCTTTATTATTGTTGTTATTCAGTGGAAATGTTCGGCTTACCTAGTCCCTAAGACTAGGTGCCATTACGATACCCAACGGAGGAAAATTTGGGCCGTGACAAGTTAGTATCATAGATCTAGGTTCATAGGTGCTACGAGTCATAAGCGGGTTTGGTAGAGTCTTGCGGATCTGTACGGATACATTTGTACTTAACTTCGAGAGGCTACGGAACTATCAGGACAATTTCACTTCCTTAATTCCTATCATGCGAGTTCATTGATCTTAAAGTTTGAAATTATCGTTCCATTCTCTCACCGATGGTGAGGACACGAGCATCGGTTCTGGATTATGTTACCCCGAAGCAAATGTCGTAGGGGTCAGAGACGGAGGCCAACGAGGAGCACGTGCCGCAGTTAAGATGCCTACCAGAGCAGCAGTTGAGGAGTCTCCAGTAGCTCTAGTTGGGGGACAGGTACTGGGGGTGCTTGTTGCTACCTCGAATTTCAGGAGACCTGAGCGCAGTTTTGAGTAGAATTAGTACAGCGACTCAGGCAGGGTTGATTTTCGTGCATCAATTACTTCACAGATAAGGGGAGGAGTTCATACTCCCACCGTTTACACTCCAGAGTAGTGAGATCATATTGGTCAAGTTCCAGTTGTCATGGCAGCACGACATGTGGTTTCAGTTCAGCCCGTGGTTAGGACAGCAACATCGGAGGTAGAGCACCTTGGGATTTAGAGGTACTGGAAGTACCGCCCTTCTATCTTTCAGTGGAATGGCGACGGGTAATGCCTAGGGTTTTCTGGAGAGTGTCACCATATTCTTCATACTTTAGGTATTGTGGAGACGAGCGAGATTGCTTTTGTCACGTCTCAGGTCCAGAATAGTGGATTGATCAGTGGTGGCGGCATATGAGTTGGGGTAGTCTGACCGAGTTAGATTTACTAGCATGGATTCAGTTTTCGGAGATGCTTTGAGAGAGTTGCACCTCATATCCTTCGAGATGTACAACGCACAGAGTTTGAGCAATTGCGTCAGGGCGCTGTGTCACTATTGGAGTATGCCGTTGGATTCAGTGAGTTGGCCAGATATACACCTCACTGGATTTTTTCAGTTAGGAGGCGAGTCCGTAGATTCATTGAGGGATTCAGGCATGGTAGAGAATTTTGGGTCAACCAGTTCAGTTGCATTACTAGCTTCGCATGGAAGCGTTTCAGGTACTCATGGGTCTCAGAGGATCCGTATTGTATGTTTTCCACAGCCACATCGGCAAAGAGATTGTTTTAAGTGTGGAGATGTTAGCCACAGCGTGAGAGATTGTTCAAGGATTCAGGTGGGAGAGTTATAGCAGGGTGTTCAGGTGAGTAGAGGGCGCCTGTTGATGTGTTGCATATAGTAGGCTAGAGGCCTGTTGATGTGTTGCATATAGTAGGCTAGAGGCCGTCGTGTCATATATCATCACCAGGTATGGCTTGATGTGCTAAAGTGGGGTACCATTGTATTTCACTATAGTCCTGTTGGTCAGGATGAGTTTCCATTATTTGTTGTCTCATTTATGAGCGAGTTTCATGCATTGCACTCTATTTTTGTGCTTGCTCATGTTGGGAGATTCTATGAGTAGTATCCGTGTCTATCATTGTTTATTTCATCCTTGCTAGTGGTGAAACTGGAAGTGAGTCCATGTCGTCCCTTGTGGTAAGCCTTATGTGATTCTCCTGAGTATTTTATTTTCGAGCTGTGATTTGATACTCCATCGAGATGTGAGATCAACTAGCGTTATGTTTTTTTTATCAGTTGAGATGAGTTAAGGGAGAAAATTCTATGGATATGATATATACTCGGCATGTTACCTAGCGTTGAGGGCGAGACCCTCGTGATTATTTGTGATTTGATACGTTTGGACCGGGCTGAGTACCGCGGTGGAAAGTTTATCAGGATGGAGTCCTTGTGATTTGTTCATATGCTTTGCTTCGTCCTTGTTATATGGCTTTTGGTAAGTCAGTATTGATAGAGAGTTATGCCTATGGGTTTGTTTGATAGTACCTTTATATGCTTCTACCTTTCCTACTCAGTCATTTCGTTATGTGCTTCTTTAGTTCAGTTTGCGGGATGTGTGCCCGGTGGTGTTAGCTGTGACTCGGTGATTCGGGTGTCTACTGATGAGGTCTTCGTGTTTATTGCATCATTATCGGTATTATGGAATTTGGAAACAGAGAGTTCTTCCATATGTGGGACTAATTGTCAATGTTGAGTTGATTTCGGGCAGTTATGGTGATCAAAAGTGCTATTGAGCCTATGTGTGATGTGCTATGTTGTGTGGCCGTGCCTTATGGGCGTAGACCTGAGTTGATGCAGTTGGTTGAGGCTAATGACGGATATGGATTCAGAATCGGGTCTTTTGGAAATGAATAGAAAGTGAGGAATTGAGGTCTGAGGCTTATTGATGATGGTGAGAAGGCTATATGGCAGTTGTGATGGTGTCATCAGGCTTATATAGGTTAGGGTGACGTGGGATCACCTGCGGGTATGTGTTGGAAATACGCAATCAGTGATTGGATGAGTTCAAAGTGAATCTTAGCACGTTAGAGGACGAACATTTGTTCAAGAGGGGGAGATTGTGATGACCCAAAAGGTCATCCCGTATATTCTATCTAATTCTGTATTTTGAGGTCGTGAAAACCTCCTCCTATCTCACCTCGATTTGCGTGCGCAGCCCGGACGTATATCCGGGAAGCCTTTATGTGAAAATTGATAAAAGTGATAATTTTGTATTGGAAATTTGAATAAAGTTGACTTCAGTCAACGTTTTTGGTAAACGGACCCGGACGCGTGATTTGACAGTACCGAAGGGTCCGTAGAAAAATATGGAACTTCGGCGTACGCCCGGAATCGAATTCTGAGGTCCCAAGTCCGAGAAATGAATTTTTAAAGAAAATTATTTTCTGAAAAATATTAAGGTTTTTGAAAATGAATTTTTAGGTGAAACCTGTGATATCGGGCCCGTATTATGGTTCCGGAGCCCGGAACAGGTTCAATATGGTTATTATGTGTTATCTATGAAATTTGATAAGAAACGGACTTGGTTTGACGTGTTTCGGATCAAAAATGGAAAATTTCAAAGTTTAAGAAGTTTTGAAATATTTCATTGATTTTGAGGTTTAATTCGATGTTTGATGTTAATTTGGTGATTTAATTACACGAATAAGTCCGTAGGATGTATTTGAGGTTGTGTGCATATTTGATTTTGAGTCCTGAGGGCTCGGGTGAGTTTCGGGTAGGTATCGGAGTGCAAAACTTAGGAAAAATCTTGTGTAAAGTGAGTTTTCTGCTATCTGGTGTTCTCTTCTATGCGATCGCATAGACACATCCGTGATCACATAGTGTAAGATGGACCAGCCCAAATTTTCCTTCAGTGCGATCGCATTTCATGATACGCAATCGCATAGTGCATCGTTTGGCAACATAAAATTCCCACTATGCGATTGCACAGTGGTCCTCGCGAACGCACTGTGCAAATCCTTGGCAGTGGCTCTTTTCCTTATATGCGATCACATACTTAGCTCTGTGATATCATAGCACCTTTTGGCCAGTAGTATTTTTTTCTCCTATGCGATCGCATCTCTGTGTCGGCGAACGCAGTGCACAAATAACTGGGCAGGCAGATTATATTCCAAAAATCGGGGGTTTCACCATTTTAAACATATTTTGACTTCTAGAGCTCGGTTTTGGGCGATTCCTTGAGGGATTTTCACACAAATCGAATGGGTAAGTGTTCTTCCACTAGAATTAAATATATTTCATGAATTAGTTCTTGTTTTTATCATTTAAATTGTGTTTTGGGTTTAGGGGATTGTGGGTTTTGAAAGAAAACTTCAAAAATGAAAATTCATGATTTGAATGACCAAATGTTATCGGAATTGGATAAATTTAGTATGGGTGAACTCATATCGGAATGGATAATCGGAATTTATAAAATTTGTCGGGTTCCGAGGTTCGGGCCCCGGGGTCGACTTTTGGGTCGATTTTTATAAATTTGCAAAGATTGAAACTTTATTATTCGGAATCGTTCCTTATACGTTTTATATGTATTTGAAGTTATTTTATTTGATTTTGAGCCGTCCGGAGGGCTTCCCGCCCGAGAAGTCTATTTTTGAGTACCGGGTTGTCGTCTTTGAGGTAAGTATCTTGCCTAACCTTGTGGCGGGGAACTACCCCTTAGGATTGAGTCTACTATGTTGATTGTAGTCCGCGTACGCGAGGTGACGAGTGTGTACTCGAACTTATTTGCAAATAGATTGCCCTTTAGGTATTTCGGGTCCTTCTGCTCCCCGTATATGAATTGAACTTGTTATATCTGAATCCCCGATTTCTAGTCTCAACTCTTCCTGTTCAAATTAGAAGTACTTGCCTAGCATTCCTCATTTCTTATAAGATCTTAATTGACTTAAATGAAGACTTTGTTTTTCCTACCGTCATGCTATGTCTTCCTTCATACGCTGCCTATGTGACCAGAACTAGTATAATCTCGCTCTATAAATGCCTAACAAGAAATTGAAATATCTATATGTTGGTCAAGCATTCCCGTGAGTCGTACCTTGTGACTTAAATGATTTTCCTCTTAAGTACTACTTGGGTTTAATTGATGACTGCCCGTGTTGATGATATTCTTTGATGTTGCCTATTTACCGAGCATTTGTTCAA